>CAJVQA010007605.1:0-13678 GCA_910591915.1 Cetraspora pellucida | reverse complement strand
TGGTTTGAGATGTTTTTGGATCATAATTGCTATTCCAGCTTTACAATTATCAGTACATGACCAATAATAAGTAAAGTATTGAGATCTAGGAAATTTAGCATGTGCATTGTTCTGTGAGATTTTAGTTTCAGTAATGCTAGCAATATTGATGTCATGGGTTATACAGTAATCCTTCCATGTTTGTTGTTTTAGGTTATTATTATATCCTTGTGTATTATGTATACATATTGACAAATAAAGTAGTTTGTATGAGTTTGATATAGGTGTTTGAGCTATTAGGTTGAAAGATGTAGATTCAGAAATGGTCTCAGACCAGAAAACTGTATGATTAGATGCAGAGGTAGATGGTAAATTAGTAGGTGGTGATGCTGAAGATGAGTTAGCAAGAAACAGTTAATTAAGTAAAGATGAGTAGGTGTTAGATAAGATATTGTTTGATGTTGTTAATAGCAAAAATTTTTAATACTAATAAAGTTTTTAAAAAAAATATATATTTTTTGTTAAAGTTTTTGTTTTTGAGAAAAGATTTTTATTCAAGTTATAAAATACAAGTGCCTTTAAGAGTTTCTTATATAGAAGATTATAGCTAGTTATATATACATTTTTGGTGCTTAATTTAAATAGTTTACTTATATATTACTATATAAGTTCTATACTAGATGTTATATCTGCAAGCTAATTACAGATTTTATTTATTTAAATCCTTTATATATATAATTTATTTTGTATTATAAGAATACAATTTTTAATCCTTATTAGTATTCTTAGAACTATTTTATTTTCAACAGAAGACTTACTAAAGCTTATCATGTCTTATATACAGCTAACTTAGTTTTATATAACATGTTATAGTTATCTAATACTTGTAGTTACAGAGATTATCTATTTAACTATTATATTACATTATTTTTATCTTTATAAAGTTTACTAAGTTTCTAATACTTATCTTTTTAACATCTTTTTTATTATTCTTTACTAATCACTACTCAGAATCAGCAGACTTTGATCAAACTACCAATTTAAATAGTCAGATATAATATATTTTTGTGTTTTTTTTTTTAATAAATCCAATAATCTGATTGGTTATATGCTTTTTTATATATATTTTGTGTTTAGTTTATTTAATTTATTTTTTAAAAAATAGTTTATAAACTTTAACTAATCTGATAATATTATTAAAAATTTATGTTATCTCTTTACTTAAAAATTTTCAAGTAAGTTACTGGCTTCTTGGTTCTTTAGTTTTTTATATCTAGTAGTCTTATTATAGATTTGCATTAAGGTCTTATATAATATTAGTTATTAACATTTATATATATATATATAATAATTACATTAAATAAATATTTTAAACTTCTAATGATGGATAAGATTTGTTTTGATATACCTGAGTTACAACTATATAAGATCAACTAATTGATAGAAGATAATTATTATAATACAGATTAATTTTTAAATTTTATTATAAGTAAAATTTAAATATTAGACTTGTTACTTAAAGTAATAATCCAACTATTATATTAAAATTGTTTTTTTTTAAAAAAATTTTTTTTTTTAATATTAAGATAACTTCTTTAATCTATTAATTTTATTAATGTTTTAGTAATATGTTTTATAAAGAACTACTATAAAAAGAGTATATAATTAATTATATATATAATTTTTTTATATTATCTATTTAAAAAGTTTGTTTAAAGGTTTTTTACTAATTGTTATATTTAACACATCTACTTGAATGTTCTATTTAAATTCTTTAAATTGTTAATCTGTATTAATATTACTAAGTTATGTTTAAGTTATTATCTTAACCTTGGAACTATTTTATTCTTAAAATAAACCTCTTAAAGTCTTTTATACTTATTTTTATAACTAATTCAGTTTTGTTATAGCAGAACTAATATTTGTAGTCAAAACTAGCCATTTAACCACAATGCTCTTATAGAGTTTACTTGAACCTTAGTACTATTTTATAATATATCCAAAATATTTTAGTATATCTTTGCATTATTCTTAAACTTTCAATTTAGATAGCTTGTTAGAACTTATAATCAGTTTATTAGTATATTAGATTAGCTTGATATTTTTTTTTTTTAGTTCAATCTGATAGTCTAAGTAGTGCTATTTTTTACTAGAGGTTGTTGCCTATCTGACTCTTTTATATTTGTATCTATTTTATAAGACTATTTCTTATAGTAATACTATTGAAGATTCATATTATCTCTCTGTTTATATCTTTTTAAATAAACTTTTTGTTTTCTAATTTTTATAGATTTACACAGTCACAAAAACTTATCTAAATTTTATATTAGTTTGCATTTCTTTACATAACTAGTTATACAGATGCCTCATAACATGCTAGTTATACTAGTATAACTACAATTATAGATATCCTAATTCAATTATTAGAAACAGTTGCTATAATATGAATAGTATATAGATGATTGTTCAAATTTTTATTATTAATAAGTTTTAAACATTCAATATACTACTTAGAGGGTCAACAATTATTTACTTTACTAAGTTACTACACTTTTAAAAAAATTTTAAATTAATTTTTTTTTTTGTCAAGACTATTATTAGTTATTAATAGTTACTGTCTTTATTATAATTTAATTATAATTATATAACTTGTACAAGTTGAATATACAACTAGCCATATATACAGCTTTTGGTTATCTATTTAAGTAGTCTACTTGCAGATTCTATACTAGCTATTATATTTGTAATCTGCTAAAAAATTACCTAATTAAATACTCTAATCTTTATACTACATTAGACAGATAGCACACAAGTTTCTATATACTAAAGTGCTATCTAATCTAACTCTGATCTCCCTATTTGTACATCTATTAAGCTGTTATATATTTCAAAATATGTTATTTAACTGTAAGGCTCTAGAAGGCCTCTTTACTAACTAAATATCCACATTTAATCTTTTGTTAATAGGGCTCACTCTTGCAAAATTTACTTAGACCTCAATATCAACTTTATAGCATATTTCTAATACTTATAATATATTTTTGTTTTTGTTCTTAAACTTCTAATCCAGATAGCTATAGAAGAACTGCAACTGTTTCTGGTATTCTGGAGTTTTGCCTTTTAAGATTCTTTTTCTTTAGTTCAAGATTTTCAATAGTCTGATTGGTAGTATCTCTTATTCAAAGTACTTGCTTATTTGATTTCTTTTATATTGATATTTATTTTCTAGGTCTAGTCTTTATAGTAGTATTGTTGAAAATATATACTATCTCTCTACTTGGGTTTTTTCAAGTAGGCCCTAACTTTTCAGTTCTACAAATTATATAGTTATAAGAACTTATCTTGAATTTGTACTGCCTAATACTAGTTTGTATTTTTCTATATAACTTTAACATTGTACAGATGCCCTATGATTTGCTAGTCATGCTAGTATAACTGTAGTTACAGATATTTTATTCTAACTAATCAACAGAATGCTATTGCTGTAATATTACTTGTATATTATATAGATGATTATTTAAATTTTTGCTGTTGTTGGATTTTGAATTTACAACCTACCACTTGAGAAATTAATAACTTATTTACTTTACTAAGTTACTATACATATAATTTTTAAATTATTAATTTTGCAATATATATATATATATCTTAATATTAAAGAAAGATCTTGTATTTATTTTTATTAATTGTATTAAACAATTATACAAAATTAATATAAACTAAAATTAATTTACAAATTTTTTATAAAAAAAAAACTTAGATTATAAATATAATTCTAATTTATTTGTAATTTAAATTTACTAAAATGATTAAAACTTATTTAAATATATTTATAATATATATATATTTTTTTATATTTTGATAACCTTGTCAGAGCTTTAATACAAAATTTTACTAACTGAAATATTATTTATTTCTAGTAATCCATCTTTGAAATTGCAAGCCTGACATTATCCAAGTACAGAAACTGTACTTAAATATGATTTGTTGCATCAACCTATTTCTAGATTGAAAAACTTTGTTAGCTCTGTCAAGAACTAAACTAGAATGAACTATTTTTATTCTGTATTATTTTATCAGCACCTTTCATAAACAACTGCCTATGCTCTATCTCTCTTTCTTTATTTTTCTTTACTTTGATCTTATTTACTAATACTTTTTTACTTTTAACTTTCTTTATACTGCATTCTTCATTTTCAACTGCTTTGACTCTTCTTTGTTTTAATTTTAGTATTATTCTACTTTCTTCCTTCTATTTGACTACTGTTCTACATTTTTGCTACCAAATTTCTTCTCTGAACATCTTTTCTACAATTTTAACATATAATCTAATACTTTGCTTTGCATTTTTATATGAAACTTGTTTAGCATACAACTTCTTAAACATACTCTTAATTGCTAAGCCATATATACATGCCTTTCTATGTTTAATTTTATTTATTTCTATTTTATCAACTAATATTCTTTTTAGGTCATGTTTTGTAAGCTTGCTCTTGTCTAACTTGTCAAACTTTTTTATACTAACTAACATGCTAACTCTTCAATATTATTCCAATAACCCTCATATTCTTTACAACTGAACAAATGTCTTGATGATTCTTTCTTTGTCTTGTACTTCTTATATACATCTGAATCATACAAGTCTGATGCTCTTTTCTTTAATACCTCAAGCACTGGCAAACTATTAGTAATACACTTAATTCTAAATGAGATTTTTTTACTCTTCTTTAAAGATTTATACTTATTTTTTGTTAATTTTCTATTTTCCTTTCACTTAAGCAATGTCATTCAGCATCATTCATCATATTTATTAATGTCTTAACAAACTTTCTCATTGGTATCTCTACTACTATTTCTTTTCAAAATAATGCATATAGAAATCTTACATTTTTTTTAAGCTTTAAGTCTGTAATCTTATTTTGCTATGCATCCTCTTTTGCAAGCTTATTAGCTTTTTCATTTCATACTATTCCACTATATGTTTTAACTTTAACTAATAATAATCTAATGTTCTTTGACTTGCACATGTCTTTAATCTTTGTGACTAATCTAAAGTGCTTACTTTTACTTTATACTCTAACATTATATAGTGGCTTCTCTCTTTTCAGATTTGCAATTGCTGCTGCACTATCTAATTTAATAATTACCTTACTATTACATACTACAACTAATACTATCATTCATATTGCAGCTAACTCTGCCTTTGTAGATGATGGTCATTTTGCTATTCTAATTTTTCCTTTTATTATTAATCTGCCCTTATCTTTGCTAACCTGTACTCAACTTGCATCTATTCTGCAATTCTTTTTCTCTCTTACTAATAACCTGTTTATATAAAAACTGTAATTTGTACAATCTACTTTCATGTTTTTCTCCAATTGCTTCAATAACAAGATTTCTAAGCTATTATCAAAACCTTGCATCTTTAACAGACTGATCTTATATATGTGTATTCTTATTTTTTTGTCTACAACTTTTCTTTTACTATTGCTTCTATTTTCTGTATAACTTTTCTTATATTTACTTAGTTCTTCTAACAGAACTAAAATCTTCTGTTTGTTCTCTTGTCTAATTCCTGGCAGCACACCTACTATTTCTTTTTTCTTAACCCAATGCTAACAACTACTTGCATCATTTCTATTATTAAAATTGCAATTTTTACATTCTATAAGCACTGAATCATTTCTATCTTTAATTTTAGATATGCCTTAGTAATTTATAAGTATATCTTTCTTTTTTTTTTTAACTATTTTGCCTATTATTAAATTCATATTTTTTTTATTTACTAGCACTCATTTATGCCTTCTCTTATTTTGTGTTAGCTTCTTGTATGTAGATTACATTGCTATAATGTTCGTACCTTGTATTTAAAATTCTGTTCAGACTGTTCTGTTACCTTGATTACTTAATATTTTCTGTTCAATTTCTGCAAACCACTTTGTTTTTTGTTCTCTTTGTGTACTTGTTTATAATGCTCTAAATTTCTTCTATATAATTATTCTCTTGTCATCTTGATCAATTAACTGTTATATAAAAAATACTCTATACTTTATTAACCTTTTATATGCTATTTTGAATGTTTTCTTTTCTATCAAACTATATACAGTTTTATCTGTATTATAAATCTGCCAAAAACTATCTTCTTCTTTTACTATATACTTATTTCTTTTGTTTTAAATATAACTAGACATGCCAAATTATTTTTTCAAATTCATCTTAAGTTGCTTACCAAAGCTGTATCTAATTTTTTTGATATTAATCATGCCAGAGCAAAGCCTTGTTTTACTTATATTCTTGTTATTTTACTAATCTGATCTAGCTCATTTAGCTTTTTTTGTACTGATACCAACTAATTATTAAATATTTCTTAACTTAATATTCTACATCTTTCTAAATCTTGATACAAAATTACACTATTTTCTGTAGTCAATGACAGCTCTACTTTGTTCTTAATCAACCTAATTACTAGTTAATATAAGTAATTTAGCTGCCCTTTAGATGCCTTTGTAGTTTGCAACATGTATATCAATTTTGATATTATATATATATTATTAATATATATTAACTGACTAATAGTTAACTTCTTAAATTGTAAGCTTTGCATAAACTGTTATATAATTCTTCTTATCTTTTTAACAACTAAATTTTTATTTGCTTCTATACTTAACCACACTCTTAGCATTCTTGTTAATGTATACTTCTCTTCAATCTGTAGTTAAAAATTGTTTATTAGAACAGACTTTTCCTCTCTTTTTGTATCTAAGTTAATTACCAACAGCTTTGACTTAGAACTATTGATTTGAATATTATTGAATCTAAAGAATCTTTGTAAAATCTGGATGATTTCTTGTATCTTTTTTCTACTCTTTGCTATTCAAGTTGTATCATTAGCATATGCCATTGCAGCTTGTCTTGCCTTTTTAATTTTAACTTTGTTTATCTGCAAGTTTAGCATTTCATATGCTTTGATTTCATACTCTAACTACTGATAATCTAAATCCTTCTTAATAACAAATCATAAAATATTCTCCAGACTAATAATAAAATTGTCACTTTTTGCTCAATTTTATCTCTAGTGACAAATGTCTTTGTTAACCCAAACTCTGTTATAATGCTAACTTTTCTTCTGCTATATAACTTTATGATAAACCTTACTATTTCAACTGGCAGCTTAATTTTCTGTAATGCTAGCTGAAGTAACTTTATTAATACTGAATCATATGCTTTCTTTATATTTTGTATTAGCAATCACAACTTTTTATTACTTTCTTTTACATCTTCTTTTATTATTTTTACAATATGAATTGCTTTTTTTGTTGAGTTTTCAGTTAGACCAGCAAAGTTTGGGCCCTTAAGTATCTCATTTTCTTTTATTATACTAGACATTCTTTTTGCTACTACCTTGGTTAAGTATTTTCTAAATGTTTCTAATAGTGCAATTAGTTTAATATTACAAAGCTTATAACCCCAATCTTCACTCTTTGGAATTGAATATATTTGTACTAACTTCTACTTATATGGTATTTTTCTCAGCCTCAAACATGTATCTGCAACTTTTCTAAAGACTTGTGTTTTAGCATTTGTCTTGATTAGTCTATATCTAATATTTAATATGCCTAATGCTATTTTATTTTTAGTTTCTTCTATTGCTTTCATCTATTCTTTAATTGTTATTTCTGCTTTTAACTTCTTGTGCTACTCTTTTCTGACTTCTGCAAGTAGCTTGTAAAACTCTTCTATTACTTCTTTATCTTTAATGACATCTTTCTGTTTAAACTGCTTACTAAAATGTTCTTTTATCTGCACTAATACTGCATTTGGTTCACTGATTAATAAGCATCTATCTTCTTTCTGTTTTAATACTTGATCGATTCTGATTTTGTTGTATAGTTTGTCTAGAATACTAGTAAACAATCTTTTTATTTTTTCATCAATTCTTTTACATCTTCTATCTACTGCAGCATTGATTTTATTTCTTGTATACTTGTCTTCTACAACTCTCTCTGCTACTTTTAATGCCTGCTACTGCTTTTTTGTTAACTAACACCATTCTTCAAGATCTACTATTTTGCTTTCTCCTATAATGCCTATTTCTAGGCCATATTCTATATTTATCTTATCTACTTCTATGTTGATTTTCTCCAAGTTTAGTTCAGTTTCTTTTCTCTTAACCAACTTCTTAGTCTTCTGTAGTAGCTTACTTAGTGCTACTATTTCTTTATGCAACATTGTTATTTTCTTCTTTTTTTTAATATTATTGTTTTTTTGAATTATCTTCTTTTTCAGTATGTTTCTATTCATTGCATCTTTTATTGTATAGGATATTATATCTCAAACTTTGTCTATATCAGTATTATACCCAACTTCTTCAAATACTTTAAGTATTCTATTCTTAAATAAGTAATTCTCAAGATCTATTTGATAATCTTTTCAATTTTCTTTCATCATCTTATACAAATAAAATTTTTTTGTTAATTCTTTTTTCTTTATTTTTGCTATACTATATGTTTAGATTAAATATTTGAATATTAACATTGTACTAACAATATTGTTATAGAGTGGAAGCTTTCTTATTTTCACACTACAACAATGACATAGCATAGGAAATTCCTTATGGGTATATGCAGTGTCCAAGAGGGAAGTATAGCTTCTGTTAGATGTTGTCAAGAAACTATACTCATCTCTGAGGCAGTTCGATAATTATTATATAGTAGTTTATAGTTAAAGTTATTTATTAAATAATTGCAAGAAGGATTATTCTTAGGCACCTGTTTTAAAGAATTCAGAATATAAATTACAGGATAAAAAAGAAGAAGAATTGTCTGTTTCTTGTTGACTGAATTCTTTTTTACTTGAAAAAATTTAAAGGTTTATATATCTGTAAGCTAAGTAACTAAATAACTAAGTGACTAAGTGACCTGTTTTACTAAGAAACTAAGTGACTGGTTTCACTAAGGAACTAAGTAACCAGTTTCACTAAGAGACTAAGCAACTAGTTTCATTAAGAAACTAAGCAACCAGTTTCACTAAGGGACTAAGTGACTAGTTTTACTAAGGGACTAAACGACTAGGTTTACTAAAGGACTAAGAGATCAGTATCACAAGCTTAAGACATTAAAATGTTTAAAGCATTAAAGCAACTATAACTAATAAATAATACAATAATAGAAATCTATTTTATAACATTTCTATCTTTTTAAAGAAATTTGTTTCACAAATTCTAAATTATTATAGGAAGTTAAAAATAATTTCTGCTCCTATTATTTGTAATTATATGATTTACAAATTATTGTTATTTCAAATTTGTTAAATCAATTTCCTATTGATTTCCAAATTTGTTAAATCAACTTCTCTTTAGTTCCTAATTTTGGTTTATTGAAAAAAAAATTTGATTATTGTTCGTAAAAAGAAAAGAAAAATTTTATATCTCTTTCTTCTTTTTTTTTTTAAAAAAAAAACAACAACAATAACAACAACAATAATAATAATAATAACAATGCCAAGAATCAATGTGTCAAGAAATGTTTATCAAGTTCATCATAAAGGCAATAATGCCTTGTATAAGGTCTTAGAAATAGTTCAAGATAAAAATATATAATAAATATTAAAAAAAAAATTTTTTTTTTTTTTTTTTTATATATATAACAAATTAATTAAAATTTCCTATAGTTTGCTTTATTTGGTGGCCTTTCAAAAAAAAAAAATTCAAGAGTTAGAAGAGGAGTTAGAAAAGTGTAAATCAAATGTAATATTAAGAATGCAGAATAGGTAGATGTTAGAGCAAAGGTATATGAGGTTGTTGAAGAAAAGAATAGAGTAAAGACCAGGTTGAAAAATTATGAAGAAGAGTTAAGAAGATTATAAGGGGAAAAAAAAAGGAAGGATGATAATAGTATTAAAGATAGGTTGTCAGATGTTGGGTTTTAGATTTTATTGTTTTTGTTTGTTTTGTTTTGTTTTTTTTTATTTTTATTTTTTGTTTTTATAATAATAATAAAATATAAAGTTTTAAAGTTTAAATAAATATAAATATAATATTATAAAATAATAATAAAAAAATATGTATAATGATTTAAAAAAAATAAAATAATGATTTTCAGTATTTTAACTAAAAGTCTTACAATGCCTGGGTCCTTGACAGAAAGCTCATCCTAGCCAGTCTTGAATGTATGACCTGTACTGTCTGGTAATATAAGATAAACTGTTAATTCATACTAGAATAATTACTAAATTTCAAATTGGTACTCTTTTTGAATGTCAATAAAATAATATGATTATTTAATAAAGATTTAAGATTTTATGTAATTTATGTAATAAAAGATTTTAAATATAAAAAGAAAATAAAAGTTTTGGTCTTGCCAATAAAGAAAATAAATAAAATAAATAAATGTTTAAGAAATTTAAATTCAATAGTCTTTTAGACACTATAAGGTACAACATAGAACCAACTTTTAACTAGATTCTATTGTCCAGTATGTGTTAATCATATATAACAAATGTTTACTTTATACAAGAATTATTAGGCTTTTAAATTTAGAAATATCTGTAGAATATAGTCAGAGAAAGAAAAGTCTTAATAATCAGACCATTAATAGCTATATGTGGCCTTTAAATTTCAATAATATAAAGCTAGTATTTGCCAGAGTACTATTCATAAATACAGTAATTACTTTATATTATTTTGTAAGAAAAAGAAAACTATAACTAATAAAAGATATAATAAGATAATTGTTATATATATAATGTCTAAAAATAATCTTTTTAGTATCTAAAATTATTATAGAACCTAAAAGAGATAAGAACTTTAAAGATTAGATAGTCTGATTTAATTAGAAAAATTTTCAAAATTTTTCTATTTATGTAGCACAATAAAAGAAAATTGTTTTTAAAAATATACTTCTAGAAAAAATAATTTTGTAGCATTTTTGTACTATGTATTCATGTCTTGGGTCATTAAATAAAGTTGTAAAGAAGATCCTTCTGGTTCTAATGGTTATTAAATTTTTTAATTTTGATTCAATAGATATTGTTTTATCATGATTTTAAGAAATGCTAAATATGTCTTTTTTCTTTTTGGGACTTCTTTAAAGATTATTTTTATAGATATTGAAAAATGGCATTATAACTTTAGAGCTGATTTGTAGATCAGATAAATATTTTTTTACTAAGATATAGTATAATAAAAAATGTAGAGTAGGTTTTTGCAAATATAATGACATATAAATCATCTTTCTATGATCAAAACTCATAGAGATATTGATGAAAAATGAAAAGTATCTAAAAATCGTTTTTGTATTTTCTTCTTTTATATTCATTTTAATGTTTCTGTAATAGATTTTTGTTTTTCATTAATAACTTTCATCATTAAATAAATCTTTCTTATTTGGAATATTAAAATATAAACTTGTTGTATTTTGAGTTGAATCCTTATGACTACACTTTGGCTCTTGAAGTATCTTTCAATTATTCCAAATAATGTTTTATAATTCTTTACATCTATATCTTGGTTCATAGAGAATTATGACCTATACATCCAAGACTTTGTTGAAATAACTCAATATATATCTGGATCTATGTCAATATAACTATTCTAATACATCTGGGTCTCTGTTAAAATAACTATTCCAATACATCTGAGTCTTTGTCAGGATAACTATTTCAATACATCTGAATCTTTACCAAGATAACTATTCTAAATTGTCTGTGTCTTTTTTAAGATAACTAAATTTAATTTGATATTTTTATTAATATATATATAGTTGAACCTTTCAAGTATTAATATTCAAGAGTACTTGATAAAATCTTTCTAACTTGAATAATAAAATTAAATTTTCTGGAATTATTTTTATAAGAATAGAAATATACCATCAGTTACTTTTATTCAGAAATAACAAACTGTCTTGAAAATATCCTTTGTTGAGAGAGAAGGGAGAGGGGCCTAGGAACTACCTATATTCAGGTCTTATTCTAACTAAACCAAGCAATAAAATTTAAATAAAATTCATCTTTATAAAATAATCTTATAATCAAAATATGTTAATAGTTATAAAGAATATTTTTGTCAATATGTCATTATTTCTTCTATATAATAATCAAGTAATTATCTCTTTTAGTATCTTTAATCAGTATAGAACCAAAAAGAAATAAGATTTCTGAAATCATGTAGTATCATGAGGGTCTGGAAAAATTTCTAAAGTTTTCATCTATATGGTACAGTAAAGGAAAATTATTCTAAGAATACATTTTTACAAAAGTGTCCCGAATATGATGTTGGCAATAAGTAACCATATCTTAGGTCCTTAATTAATGTTGTAGAGCAGACTTCTACAATTTTAATAATAATTGAAATATTAAAATTGGTCTAGTGGTTAACATTCTATAGCAATTTAAAGAAATTCTGAATCTCTTATTTTTCTCTCTCTAAGTTCAAAGAAGGATTTTATAGTCGCAAAAAAATGTCATCACTACTTTAGAAGTAGTTTATGAGTCAGAAAAGCATTTTTATATTATAATATAATATAATAAAATTTGTAGAACAATCTTTTATAAATATGCTGATATGTGTTATATCTCTGTAGAATCAAAACTTATCAAGATATTAAAGAAAAATGAAATGTATTCAAAATCATTATTATAAAATTTTTTTTCTTTTTTTTTTCTCTTTTTCTAGAGGTTTATACTAAGTTAATAGGTCTTAATACTTAAATGAAAAATGTAGAAGGACATTCTACAAATCTAAAAGAGATGTGTTCATCCTAAATGGACAAGTGGATAGTGAGATATTAAGGGTCAAAGTTTATGTATTAATATTTGAAAAAAGAAAATTTCAAAGAAATTGTTTGTAACAAGAAGGAAGTTAAAACTTTAATGATTTATAAAAGATCAGGAAAGCATTTTGTTACTAAATAATCTATATATATAAATGTAAAAAAAACTTCAAAAATCTAAAAAAGATGAGATTTTGTAAATAAGATAAAAATTCATAAAGATATTAAAGAAAAACAATGATTAACTAATTTTTTATTTTTTTATTAAGGAAGGTTTGTTAGATTTGTTCAAAAATTTTTTTGTATTTCTGCTAGAAGGCACCAAATGTTATAGAGTAGAAGCCTTCTTATTTCCATACTACTACAATAACACAGCATAGAGAATTCCTTACAGGTATATGTGATATCTAAAAGAAAAATATAGCTTCTGTTAGACATTGTCAAGAAACTATATCCATCTCTAAGGCAGTTTGATAATTATTACATAGTAGTTTATAGTTAAAGTTATTTATTAAATAATTGCAAGAAGGATTATTCTTAGGCACCTGTTCTAAAGGATTCAGGATATAAATTACAGAATAAAGAAGAAGAAGAATTGTTTGTTTCTTGTTGACTGAATTCCTTTTTATTTAAAGAAATTTAGAGGATTTATATATCTATGAGCTAAGCAACTAAGTGACTAAGAGACCAAGTGATCAGTTTCACTAAGAGACTAAGTGACTGGTTTTACTAAGAAACTAAGCGACTGGTTTTACTAAGAGACTAAGTGACCAGTTTTACTAAGAAACTAAACAACTAGTTTTATTAAGAGACTAAATGACTGGTTTTACTAAGAGACTAAGTGACTGGTTTTATTTTATTTTTTTTTTGGTATTAAGGTGACCTCTTTGGTCTTTTGACTTTTATTAATCACTTATCAGTATTGTGGTTCA
>CAJVQA010007604.1:0-13679 GCA_910591915.1 Cetraspora pellucida | reverse complement strand
AATAAAATATAAAAATAAAATCTTAATTATTTAATAATATATAAAAAATTTTTTAAATAATTATCTTTCTTTGCCAGGAACAGAGTATATGGTTAAACGGCAAGTTAAGTATTTCTATACAATACATGGATATAATTGAATATTTTTTTATACATATGATTACTTATTTCTTACTGTACTATTTTTACAAACTAATTAGAAATTATGTATCAGTATAAGGCATTGACATTTATATTATACATGCATAGAAACTAGTTGTGGCTATGTTGAATAAAGTCGCAATCTGAAGCAAAAGCCGCAATCTAAAATACAAGCCATAATCTAAATTGATGGTTGCAATCTAAAATACAAGCCATAATCTAAATTGATAGTTGCAATTTTATTAACATGCATTCATAGAAACTATTTAGACATGGCAAGTGTTTCGGTATATAAATTTATAAAAATCCTAAGCAATTTCATATCAAAAATAAATGCTGAAATACTTATACTAAGTTAAAATAGTTTTTATGATATCTACTTGTGGTATTAATTTTGGCTTAAGATATTTGCAGCACAAATTTTAGCTTTAGGCAATACCGCATGCCAAAATTCAAGTGGAAATTATGCTGAAATACTTTTGACAGCATGTATAAATCTATATCAATATGCAACTTAATTTGCATATGGGGCTTCTCTACCTATGTGTAGCAGGCTATATCTTGATTTTCCTTAATTTATACGAACATACATATTACTGATATAATTTCCACATATTCAAACTATTCTAATTCTAATTGTTTATTTCATATATCGTAACTATTCAACATTACTTTTAAAGCATTGATCAATCGTATTTTATAAAAAGGTGCATTTGCGCAAACAGCTATATATCTAATAAAAAATCAATATAAAAATGAATGAACAGGGATAATAGTGACATGCAAATTTCTCTAAGATGGCATGCTGAGTAACCTATAAGCAACGATTCACCAGGAGTTTGCCTTTTTGCCTTTCACTGTGGGTTTCACCTTTCACTGGGTTTCGTCTTTCGTCAGGGGTTTCGTCTTTCGTCAGGGGTTTTGTCTTTCGTCAGGGGTTTTGTCTTTCGTCAGGGGTTTCATCTTTCATCAGAGTTTCATCAGGTTTCGTCTTTCGACGGGTTTAGGTTTCGTCTTTCGTCATTTCCCAAAAACAGTTTCGTCTAACAACTATAGTCCCAATATAAATTTAAAGGCCTCATTTTTTTTAATCGAATTTTTTATCGGGCAGATAAAATGATAATCACTGATCGTCAAGGACTTAATCGAAAGAATTCGTCGATCATTTCTAAATACAGATATGTTTCGTAGATTTTTAATGTTTTCTAATTCAACGGAACTGGGTGATGCTAGCTAACCAACTATATAGCAGTCAGACATTGACTTCCTTAATAGATTTTTAGGCTCAGTCACTGAAATTCAAACTAATATTCAGATTGCAAGTACTATCAACTTTTATAAATAATCATTTTCTTGTCCAGAAATGGATTGCAAGGAAGAATATGGTTTTCCGTGACTGAAATGGTGTCTGTGTAGATTTCTCCCGTTCCTGGTTTCGCGCGACAACATTGCGCAGCTACTTATGATTAAATATGCCGTATACCACCCTAATACACTACGTTGTACATTGTACAAACTCTGTTCCTAGTACACTCAGTTACCTAAATTTAATTGGCTGCTCATCATAACCTTTTTTGGGTATTTTCGAGTAAAACAACATATACGTAATGATAACAAATAGTAAAAATCGTTAAAAATTGGTTAACTTAATTCTTTCTGGATTTATTCTCAAAACCCTTGAAATTTTATAGAAAGAACCTTTAAATGCAAGAGAATTTGTTAAATGATATCTATAGATTAAACCAACAACATCTTTATTGTTAAACGTGTCTAAAAAACAAATTTTGTTTATTTTATAAAATTTGGATGCGTCGATCATCTGAACTGACTAATATAAAGCTGAGTTTTAATACATAGAAATTAAAAAATTGGGGTAAAGATATCTACTCTTAAAAATCAAAAATTACTTTAACCGGTAAATATTAAAAGTATAGAAGTAAAAACATGTCTACTGATCAAATTTATAAAGTTGCGACAAACTTTATAGAATTTTTCAATATATAGTAATCCTTTATTTGTTTTAATGAAATTCGAATCTTTATATGATTAAAAAAGTAATACTTATAATTTTTTTAAATTGATAAAATTATCAGTAATAAAATTTTAGTACTTAACATTTAAATTCTTCCATCTTATTGTTAAGATTAGAAATTCACTACAAATTTAATAGTAGCTCAAAATAAAAAATTTATATTAATTTTAAATTAAATTTAAAACTAGCTCAACCACCTTTCACGCTTTATGGATTTACCAACTGCCTGGAATCTCAATGATAAATCTACTTTTTTGAGCATAGATTCGAGCGGACTTAGAGTGAATTATGAAGGTAGGAATCAGTGATTGCAAATTGAATTTTTTTTAAATTTCAGCCTGTTTAGCTCGAATTATAAATGCGAATCAAATACCTTGCTCATGATTATGCACATTCACCCACTATAAATGTTGGTTAACTTGGCAAACATTTCTAAATACACTTTTATTTTAAATACATAGGTTTGGGAGAAAGTGAAAAAGAAATTGGTGCAATACGGGCAAATCATCCAATCTCTCCACAATGCAAGTTGTTTTATTTTGAAGTTGACATAATAGATGAAGGAAGAAATAAGTATGTTGAAGATATAGTTTGCCTTAAGTTTAAATAAATTAATTTAAAATTTGCTTATAGTTTTTTTTATTCTATTCTATTCTTTCAAAAGAATTATTGGAATTGGATTTTGCGAAAAGACAGTTGACTTAAACAGAATGCCTGGTAATTAAAATTATATTTTTACATATTGAACATATTCACACATAATGTTTTTTATAGGATGGGAAAATTGTTCCTGGGGCTATCACGGAGATGATGGCAAGTTTTTTTGCTGCTCAGGGAGTGGCCGTCCTTATGGACCATCATTTTCTACCGGAGATACCATTGGATGCTGTTTAAATTTTATAAATAACACTGTATTCTATACTAAAAATGGTATAAATTTAGGTAGTTATTGTAAAAACTTATAGTTTTGTCGTTATATATATACATATAAATATATATATCAGTTTTAATATTTTATAACAAATTTCAAGGTATTGCATTACGAGGTTTAAAAGGCACCATGTATCCTTGTGTCGGATTGATGTCGCAAGGTGGTTCTTTAGAAATAAATTTTGGTCATAAAAATTTTAAATATACAGGTAACACTGGATAGTTATAAGTAAGGATGGCTCTGAAAGTATTTTGGTGTACCTAAAGTCAAAATTCTGTTTTTACCCAGATAAAATCATCGGACTTGTGATTTCAATAATGTCACATGACATAAATTTCGACAAAAGCCAAGTCATTTCTGATGAAAAACTTTCATTTTTGATATTTCTCCACCTACTTTTTTGATATACCAAAACATGTCCTAAAATTTCTGTAAGACTTTTGACTTTCGTTAAGGTTATCGACTTTGTCAGTAAACTAAATTAGCTTTCGGTTTCAGTAGGTACTGAAAGTACACACTTTGTAAATTAAATTGACTTTCGGTTTCAGTAGATGCTGAAAGTATCCACTTTCAGTGCCATCCTTAGTTATAAGTGCATGTTTCCTTTATTTCTTTATTTGTAGTTTAATATCGTGATTTTTTGTAATTAGCAATTACTGGTGATGATTTAGATGATGAATTATTGAAAAAAAAATGGATCAAAGCATTTAATATGTGCAATAGTGCGATGAATATATATGCACTTGAAGATTTAGAAAATTTGCTAAAAATGAAACAAGATACTGTATATGCTTTTAAATATCAGGGAAAATTCAATTTTATAATGGAAAGATATGAAGAGGCACTTCTTGATCTAACAAAATTGCTCGATATTGAACAACCCAGTAAATTTGCGCTAAGATACCGAGGAGAGATCTATTATTTAATGGAAAGATATAAGGAATCATTAAAAGATGTGAATACATTACTGAAAATTGATCTAAATGATGAATGGGCATCAAAAATGTTTATAGAAATTAGTAAAAAGTAAATATAAGGTTATTTTGCTTCAAGAATATTCACATTCTTTAATTAATTATAGACATATTGAATTAATAGGGAGTGAGCTTAATATTATATTATGATTTTTTTTAATTACGTTTGTGGTGACATAAACTAAATTGATCAATATCTTTTTGATTTTTCGTAAGTGTACATAATGTTTTATTTTAAAATTATTTATTAAGTTATCCTCTAATCAACAATATATATCTGCTAAACAACCAGATCGTGGTATAAATCTTTGGTATGCATCCTTAAATATTCGTTTTATAAGTATTTATTCTGACCTGTTGTAACTGTTAAATTACTAGTTTATAACTATAAAGTCCATTTGCCGATGAAACATATGAATTAGGATACTTTTATCTTCATGGAATTAAGGTTGAGAGGGATGAATTTAAAGCGTTTACTCATTTCAAAAAATCTGCCAATATGGAGCATACTGAAGGAATTAATGGTCTCGGTTATTGTTATGAATATGGTATTGGAGTCGAAAAGGATGAAAATAAGGCATTCATTTATTACCAAAAATCTGCAGAAATGGATAATTCTAATGGAATGTATCAGGTTGGATATTGTTATAATTTAGGAATCGGAGTTAAAAAAGATAAAAACAAAGCATTCGAACATTACCAACAATCTGCCG
Organism: Cetraspora pellucida; assembly: GCA_910591915.1. Lineage (NCBI taxonomy): Eukaryota > Fungi > Glomeromycota > Glomeromycetes > Diversisporales > Gigasporaceae > Cetraspora > Cetraspora pellucida. Next base: position 8,889 of record CAJVQA010007604.1, on the reverse strand, counting down.
AATTGAATAATCTTAATGGAATCTATAAGGCTGCTATTTGTTACAAATTTGGGATTGGCGTAGAAAAAAATAATAATAAATATACAGAATGGATTCAAAAGTAAATTAATTTGTTAATTTTATTGTTTTAAAATTTTGGAATATCTTAAACTTTGATCAACTGATTTTGATTAACCGATATTAATTATCAGAGAGTAAGTATAAAAAATCTATTAATATTCATATTAGCTAATTAAATTCATAAATTTTAATTATTTGTGTTTAATTTAGCCCGTAAGTATAAAGAATATTGGAATTAAAAACAGTTCACAAATCACGAACATAATACTTACTTACCATCACGTAATACTCTCCAAATCATTTCATCCGCATTAATTTAGTCAGTGAGTATAAAGAATATTTATTACTCATTAGAATTAAAAACAAGCTCACAAATCAAGAAAATAATACTTATTTACCATTACGAAATACCTTTCAAATAATATCATTTGCATTAATTTAGTCGGTGAGTATAGAGAACATTTATTAATAATCATTGGAACTAAAAACAATATTGCAGAAATCTTACATTTTTGCGTAGTGACAAAATATCCAAGATCTAGTGTAATTATTAATAATATAGGACGCTAAGAGAAAATTTACGATTTACCATCAAAATTTCCTCTTAGTGTCCACAAAGCTAGATATAATACTTATTTACCATTATGTAATAACCTTCAAATCATTTCATTCGCCTTAATCAGTGTGTGAGTATAAAAGCCATTTATTAATTATTGAAATTAAAAACAAGTTCACAAATCAAGAACATAATACTTATTTACCAATACTTAACACCCTTCAAATTATTTTATTCACATTAATTTAGTTGGTGAATATAAAGAACTTTCATTAATTATGAGATTAAAAATAAGTTCACAAATCAAGAACATAATACTTATTTACCATTACACAATACCCTTCAATCATTTCACTCTCATTTAATCATTTCATTTAGTGGGTGAGTATGAAGAATATTATTAATCATTGGAATTAAAAATAAGTTCGCAAAATCATGAACATAATACATATTTACCATTACGTATTTTATTCGCATCTATCTAGTCGGTGAGTATAAAGAACATTTATCAATCATTGGAATTAAAAACAAGTTCGCAAATCAAGAACATAATACCTATTTACCATTCCGTAATGCCCTTTAAATCATTTCATTCGCATTAATCATTTCGTTCAGTATGTGAGTATAAGGAACATTAGTTCACAGATCAAGAACATGATACTTATTTACCATTACGTTATATCCTTCAAATAATTTCATTCACATTAATCATTTCATTCAGTGGGTGAGTATTAAGAATATTATTAGTCATTGGAATTAAAAACAAGTTCACAAATTCATGAACATAATACTACAGGAGGGACCGTTAATGTTACACATATATTTACCTGGTGAGGAATTATGTCTATCACATAGACTATAGAGTTTGAGTTCAGCATAAATAATTCTATTTAATTAATCACGTGTGTGGATTAGATGTGTAACATTAATGGTACCACCTCGAACATAATACGTATTTACTGCATGTAATCATTTCATTCGATTTCATTAAGTCGGTGAGTATAAAGAACATTTATTAACTAGGAACCGGTCTGGAGCCTATCAGACGAACACGTAAATTTTGTTTTTTTTGTTGATGTTACACGACTATGCAAATTTAGAGATGGGACACCGCGCTGGCGGAATTTTTCGGAAGCCCGGAATTTTTCGAAATGTCGCAGAATTTAACAATTCTGGCCCGCATTAGCCGAAATGCAGGCCCGTGCAGGCTGCGCAGTAGATTCGATTTCCCCATCTCTAGATACGTGGTGTTACAGATGAAAAATACCGAACCTATGTTATTGATATTTTTAATCAAAATATATCAAGAACGTAATTTTGGTTATCAACATGCATAAATGTGTAAGCCCTCCGCTACGCTCCAGACAATAATTGGAATTAAAAATAAGTTTACAAATTAAGAACATAATGCTTATTTACCATAATACCCTTTAAATCATTTTATTCTCATTAATCATTTCGTTCAGTATGTGAGTATAAAGAACATTTAATAATCATTGAAATTAAAAACAAGTTCACAAATCAAGAAATCATTTCATTCGCATTAATCATCTCGTTCAGTGTGTGAGTATAAAAAACATTTATTAATTATTGGAATTAAAAACAAGTACACAAATCAAGAATTATAGTACTTATTTACCATTACGCAATACACTTCGAATCATTTCATTCAGCCTGTGAGTATAAAGAACATTTATTAATCATCGAAATTAAAGACAAGTTTACAAATCAAGAACATAATACTTATTTACTATTACGTAATATCCTTCAATAATTTCATACGCATTAATCATTTCATTCAGTGGGTGAGTATAAAAACATTTATTGATAATTGGAATTTAAAACAAGTTCACAAATCAAGAATCATAATACAGTAATACTTATTTACCATTACATATTACCTTGAATCATTTCATTCAGCCTGTGAGTATAAAGAATGATCGAAATTAAAACAAGTTCGCAAATCAAGAACATAATACTTATTTACCATTACGTAATATCTGTCAAATCATTTCATTCGCATTAATTTAGACAGTGAGTATAAAGGACATTTATTAATAATTGGAATTAAAAATAGGTTCACAAATCAAGAATACTTATTTACTATTAAGTTATACCTTTCAAATCATTCACATTAATTTAGTCGGTGAATATAAAGAACTTTATTAACTATTTGAATTAAAAACAAGTTCACGAATCAAGAATATGATACTTATTTCCATTACATAATATCCTTCAAATCATTTCATTCGCATTCGCATTTATTTCATTCAGTGAGTGAGTATAAAAAAAAAATTATTAATCATTGGATTTAAAAACAAGTTCACAAATCAAGAACATAATACTTATTTACCATTCCGTAACACCTTTAAATCATTTCATTTGCATTAATCATTTCGGTCAGTGCGTGAGTATAAAGAACATTTGAGTGACGAAAAGGGAAAACCTGTAAATCATTTCACATAATAAATGAAATGATTTACAGGTTTTCCTTTTTCGTCACTCATTTATTAATCATTGGATTTAAAAACAAGCTCACAAATCAAGAACATAATACTTATTTACCATTCCTTAATACTCTTTAAATCATTTCGTTTACATTAATTATTTCGTTCAGTGTGTGAGTATAAAGAACATTTATTAATCATTGGAATTAAAACCAAGTTCACCATAATACTTATTTACTATTACGTGCATTCAGCCTGTGAGTATAAAGAACATTTAATAATCATCGAAATTAAAACAAGTTCACAAATCAAGAACATAATACTTATTTACCATTACGTAATACCCTTCAAATCATTTCATTCAGTGAGTGAGTATAGAGAAAAACAATTATTAATCATTGGAATTAAAACAAGTCCACAAATCAATAATATAATACTATTTACCATTACCTAATACCCTTCAAATCATTTCATTCGCAATAATCATTCATTCAGTGAGTGAGTATGAAGAACATTTATTAATAATTGGAATTAAAACCAAGTTCACAAAGCAAGTATCATAATACAGCAATACTTATTTACCATTGCGTAATACACCTTGAATCATTTCATTCAGCTTGTGAGTATAAAGAACATTTATTAATCATTGGAATTAAAAACAATTTCACAAATCAAGAGCATAAATAATTATTTACCATTACCTAATACCCTTCAAACATTTCATTCGCATTAATTTAGTCGGTGACTATAATGAACATTTATTAATCATTGGAATTAAAAACAAGTTCACAAATCAAGAACATAAATACTTATTTACCATTACCTAATACCCTTTAAATCATTTCATTTAGTTAGTGAGTATAAAGAACATTTATTAATCATTGGAATTAAAAACAAGTTCACAAATCAAGAACATAATACTTATTTACCATTCCGTAATACCCTTCAAATCATTTCATTCTCATTAATCATTTCGTTCAGTGTGTGAGTATAAAAAACACTTATTAATCATTGGAATCAAGAACAAGTTCAAATCAAGAATCATAATACTTATTTATCATTACGTAATACGCTTTGAATCACTTCATTCAGCCTGTGAGCATAAAGAACATTTATTAATCATCGAAATTAAAACAAGTTCACAAATCAAGAACATAATACTTATTTACCATTACGTAATATCCTTCAAATCATTTCATTCGCATTAATTTAGACAGTGAGTGCAAAGAACATTATTAATCATGGGAATTAAAAAGCAAGTTCACAAATCAAGAATACTTATTTACTATTACGTTAACCTTTCAAATAATTTCATTCACATTAATTTAGTCGGTGAGTATAAAGAACCTTTATTAATTATGAATTAAAAACAAGTTCACAAATCAAGAACATAATACTTATTTCCATTACGTAATATCCTTCAAATCACTTCATTCGCATTCGGATTTATTTCATTCAGTGAGTGAGTATAAAGAAAATTTTATTAATCATTGGAAATGAAAACAAGCTCACAAATCAAGAATATAATACTTATTTACCATTCCGTAATACCCTTTAAATCATTTCATTCGCATTAATCATTTTGGTCAGAGTGTGAGTATAAAATAATATTTATTAATCATTGAAATTAAAAACAAGTTTACAATTCAAGAACATAATACTTATTTACCATTCCTTAATACTCTTTAATAACTTCGTTTGCATTAATCATTTCGTTCAGTGTGTGAGTATAAAGAACATTTATTAATCATTGGAATTAAAACCAAGTTCACCATAATACTTATTTACTATTACGTGCATTCAGCCTGTGAGTATAAAGAACATTTAATAATCATCGAAATTAAAACAAGTTCATAAATCAATGACATAATACTTATTTACCATTACGTAATACCCTTCAAATCATTTCATTCAGTGAGTGAGTATAAAGAAAAAAACTATTAATCATTGGAATTAAAATAAGTTCACAAATCAAGAATATAATACTGATTTATCATTACGTAATATCCTTCAATCGCATTAATTTAGTCGGTGAGTATAAGCAAATCAAGAACATAATACTTATTTACCATTCTATAATACCCTTATTTACCATTCTGTAATACCCTTTAAATCATTTCATTCGCATTAATCATTCATTCAGTCCGTGAGTATAAAGAACATTTATTAATCATTGGAATTAAAAACAAGTTTACAATTCAAGATCATAATACTTGTTTAATATCCTTCAAATAATTTCATTCGCATTAAATTAGTCGGTGAGTATAAGGAACATTTATTGTTGGGGATGATGCTGAAATAGTGTGCTGAGTTGGTAAAAAATTTTCCAATCGATTAGTTGCAAATTATGGTTGTAACTAATCGATATGTGACTAAATTTATTGATTGGCCAATTAAACTAAAGAAATTATCAACTAGTTTGTTTTCAACTAACGATTTGGAAAACTATACTGAAATTGGCTGAAGCTGAAAATTTGAGGGTCTCTATTTAGGTCCATAAAACCTACTAAAAAAAACTATTTATACTTGTTTATTATAAGTTCTACCCATTAATCTGATACCTAACCCTAAAAAAAGGTCAAATAAATGTACCCCAAAATTTTTTAAATTTTCATAATAAAATAAGACAAATTTTCAGCTTCAGCCAATTTCAGATTCAGCCACCACATTTATTAATCATTTGGATTAAAAGCAAGTCAAGAACATAATACTTATTTACCATTACCTAATATCCTAAAAATCATTTATGGTATTAATTTAGTCGGTGAGTATAAAAATTATTTACATTCGATATTTAAACTCGTATTGCAGATATAAATAAAATAATAAAATTTGATATTATAAAGCTTATCTGAATATGGAAAATGTGTACATTGTAAAAAGAATAATACGAATAGAGCATGGTGTCTGTCGTGTGATCCCGACATAACAACACAGTGGACTAGTAGAAATAAAATTATTGATGATTGCATGAAAGCATTTCAACTTAGAGCCGTTTCATATGAGGGTTTGATTGAATGGATTCAATTTGACAAATTATCTGATATCAATGAAATTGGCAAAGGAGGATTTGGATCTATATATAGAGCAACCTGGTTGGATGGAATACGAAGAATTGATGGCAATGACTTTAATTATGTAAGAGGACGTGAACCGTCCAGCATCGTTGCGCTTAAGACCTTTACTGGTCAAAAGACAAATAACAATCAAAATTCTCTTGATTTTTTAAGCGAGGTAGGTTAAAATTGTATTCTATAAGTTTATGTAATAATAATTTATTGAACTAACCATTTTATGTAATCTCTAAGTTTAAAAATCACATGCAATGTATATTATACGGTAGTGAACTTCGGATATATGGTTTAACTTGTAACTCAAAAACTAATGAATACTTTATGGTATTTCAGTATGCTGATGATGGAAATATTCATAAGTTTTTACGGTCGAATTTTAATAAACTTACATGGGAATTTAAATTAAAACAACTCAGACATATAGCTCTTGATCTAGCTCAAATTCATGATGCGGGATATATTCATGCTGACGTTCATAGTGGCAACATTCTTCACCATAAAGGTACTTCTTATGTTTCGGATTTAGGATTATCTAAGAAAATAGATGAAAATAGTTCAAAAGGTGATATTTATGGTGTCATGCCTTATGTTGCTCCTGAAGTTTTGTCAGGTGAAAAACAGTTTACACAAGCAGCAGATATTTATGGTTTTGGAGTTTTAATGGCTGAAATAACAACTGGTCAAAGACCTTTTGATGGTTATGAATTTGAGCATGAACTTGCAGTCAAGGTTTGCAATGGATTGCGACCAGAGTTTGCATCTGGAACTCCTTATAGTTATATTGAATTAGCTAATCAGTGCATGAATTCAAATCCACGAAAACGACCTATTGCTTGGGATATTTATCAAGCAATTAATAATTTACTTAACAAGTTGAATTCAGATACTGAAAATGATATCAAAAAACAGTTTTTAAATGCTGATAAAATCGTTAAAAAATTACCAATAACTTTTCCAAAACATCCTGATCATATATACACTAGTAAAATTATTAACACACAAAAAATATCAAATGCAATTAAAGGTATAATTTAAACATTATTTAGAAGTAAATATACTATATGGAAATAACTAAATATATTTTTTATTTTTTAAATAAGAATTGTCTTTGATAAGTAAACCTATTGAGTTTGTTAATATTCCTACTAGTAAGTACTGCAAAGTTAAAATTATTTATTAATATACAAATTTAGTATTTATTTTATTTTAATCTTTTAGATTATTAAATTAACTACTTTATGATATAAATTTATTGTTAATTATTGTTGTTACGGAAGCTAAAATCAATTGAATACTGAGAATTATTCTTATTTTAATGAGATTTAAAACTTTGAAGGTGTATTTTGTTAGTTTTTTTTTAGATTAGATTAGGTTCATAATTAGAGCTATTAATAAAATAATATGTGTGAATGTTATTAAGTGTCACAGTTGATGCTAATTTTGGCTAATCTAACGTTTACATAACATATAATAAAAAAATTGTGTTATCATATATATATTTTATTTAGGTTTAGGTTAGAGATCAGTGAGTTATATAATAAAATCACAAAGAAAAACTTTTTGTTAACATACAGAAGGTTGCTTTTATTCAACTTTTAAATATTTTTAAAATTAATATTTGTTTTAAATTTTTTAATCACAATTTACTATTAACTAATTATTACATGAATGTTAACATTAGCCAAAATTAGCATTAGTTATGACATTAAGTTTTTTACTCAAATTAAGATCTCAAATCTTAATATTAGCAAATCTTAGCATTGTTATATTATATAAATAAAGATCAATAATTTTGTTTTTTTTTTAATAAATTTTTAAAATTTGTAACAAAATTATTAGTTATACAGTGTATATATTTAAAAACTAAACTCGTTTTATTTTAAAACTAATAATACAATTATCAAAAAAAGTCAATTTATACATATATTTTATAAAGTTATGTTATCATCTGAGTTACTACATTAAGGTAGTAAAAACTTTATAAGTATACTTTTTATAAGTATATATCCTTATTAAATAAGTAGCTGCGCGACATTGTCACGCAAAACCAGGAACGGAAGATGGATTTTCAGATCAAGTTGCAGATGAAACTGCTTTCATCATGAGTTTTTTGTTTGCTTAACTTTTATAAGTTTTATTTGCAACTTTAAATTAGATTATATTTGCAGTAGGTCGAATACTAACTATGTTATTAGGTGGACTTTATATGCGATTCAGATAGATTAGTATTAGTATAAATGTAGCATTCTTGCATGTATGTAGTATTTTTAAAATAAATTATTTACCTTTGTTGTTATTTTATTTCATGTAACTGATAAATATAATAAACATTTACTAATGGGTGTATTTAAAATAAATTATTTATACTATATTAATCCATCATATTTTAGTTGGCAAATTTCATAATTAATTTGTTAAGTACCCGGGTATTTTATATTCACAGCTGCAATTAATCCGTCCTTAGTATCTAGGGCACTTTATATTCTAGGCCTCCGAAAATCGTGGGAGTATTATAAAAGGGGTCTTTTAGTCTACGCTATACAGTGAACGTAAGTGTAAAAAGCAGAGAATCAAGCATTCGATAACAGTAAGTAGGTTAGTAAAGTGATAAATGGTTCAATTATTAAGTGTACATATGAAAAATACATACCTTTGAAGTATTGAACTTAGAATAACTAAAATGAACGAATACAGTTAGACGAAATTTATCATTTTCTAGATAAAATCTGTAGCATATTCTAACAGTATATAG
>CAJVQA010007603.1:0-13681 GCA_910591915.1 Cetraspora pellucida | reverse complement strand
CAACCGGAATGTTCTGGCAACTTCTACTAATAATAATAATACAACAATAAAATAACTAATACTAAATAATAATAATAATAATATAATAATAATAATATCTAATAATAATAAGAATAATAATAAATCGTTTTATAACAATACTAAAAGTTTTATTAGTAATATATATATTTTTTATATATAAATTTTTATTTGCTAGAAAAACATATAACAAATAATTTATATTACCTTATTCTTAAGAATAGAGAATATGTAAATTATTTTTATATAGTTTTATATAATATTTTAAAATTTTTATATAAAATTAAAATATACTACTTATAAAACTTTTTTAAATTACAATTAATTTTTATAAAATAATTTATTTATTATAGTAAAATTTTGAATATTATTATATTTAAAAATATATACTTATATATATTATAAAGGTTTTCTAAAATAGCTTAAAGGTTTCTAAATAATACAAGAGTACTAAATTTAATTAGTTAATTTATATAATCTTATAAGCTAATTTATTGATAAATTTTTATATCTAATTTTTAAAAAATTATATCTTACTAAGTTTTTAATCAAAATTAATAATTTTACTATTATTAAAATTAAAAAAACCTGATCTACAAACTTTTCTTATAAATTAATATTAGTTTATTTAATATAATTTTTTATAAAATTAAATATAAAAAAAATTTATTATTAAGTTTAAATATATAATTTTAATATAGTATTTTCTACTCTTAAATTACAAATAATAAATATTTATAATATTTAATATAAAGAACTTAATTATAAAGCATATTTTTTAAGTTATTATTTACATTTATCATATTATAATAAATAAATTTAAATTTATATAAATGTTTATATGAATGCTATCAAGTAAAAATCTAATATTTTAAAAATAGATTTTTATAAACAATAAAATACAAACTTTAAATAATATTACTATGTAATCAAAAAACATTTAATTAAAGAGATGTGATAACTTAGTGAAGTAAATAAGTCATCAACCTTCCAAGTAATAGATAGTGAGTTCAAAATTTACTAATAATAAAAATTTGAATAATCATCTATGTAATATATAGACAATATTATGATAACAATATTCTGTTAATTAGTTGAGATGAGATACTTGTAACACAATTGCACTAATATAACTGGCTGATTATAGAGCAACTGCACAATATTAAAGTTATACAAAGAAATACAAATTGGCATTAGGCAGTACAAACCTAAGATAAGTCTTTGTAGTTATATAAATTTGTAAACTGAGAAGCCAGCCACTTGGAAAGATCTAAGTAGAGAGGTAGCACAGATTTCAACAGTATTACTATAAAGGCTAAATCTAGAAAACAGATATCAATATAGAAGAAATCAGGTAGATGAGTAAAGGTTATCACTAATCAGGCCATCAAAAGTCTTGAACTAGAGAAAAAAAATTTTAAAAAACAAACTTTAGAGTACTAGAAAAAAGGCATACTTCTTCTGAACTATTTGGATTAGAAGTCTGAGATCAGAAGCAGAGGTATATTATAAATACTAGAGATATGCTATAAAGTTAATACTAGGGTCTAGATAAACTCTGCAAAAGTAAACCCTATTAACAAAAAGATTAAATGTAGATAGTTAGTTAGTAGAAAGGATCTCTAAAGCCTTACAGTTAGATTATGTACTCTGAAATATGTAATAGCTTAACAAATATACAAAAAGAGAGGTCAAAATTAGGTTAAATAGCACTTAGATGTATAGGAACTTATGCACTATTTGTTAGTATAAGTATAGAGATCAGAATGTTTAAATAAATAATCTTCTAGTAGATTGTAAATATAGTAGCTAGTGTATAATCTGCTATACAAATAAACTACTTAAAATAGACAACCAAATGTTATACATATAGCTAGTTGTATATTCATCTTGTACAAGTTATGTAAACATAATTAAAATACAATAAAGGCAATAGCTGCCAATAACTATAGCCTTAGTAAAAGCAAAAAAAAAACATTTAATTTATTATTTTAGTCAGATTAATTATAATTTTTATTAATAATATGATTAATATAATTATATATTTAATTATTAGAATATGATCTTAAAAATTAAATATTTTATAACATATTTTATAAATAGTAATTATTGAAAAATATTTGAATATAATTAAGCTAATTATATTGAATTATTAGAAGAATTTTGTAAATATATTTCTATAGAGAACTTTATAATATATAATTTAATTCTCAAAAAAATTCACATCTATATAATAATTAATGCATAATAACAATATAATATAAGTTTATACTGATGATCATAAATAATACAACAAAAAAAAATTTAATCAGATTATATTATTTTATGCAATTCCAGGCATATTTGTTAAATTATTTTTATATTTTATTTTATTTTTTTTTAATATTAATAGTAAGGCTATGCCTCTATCTTTATTGAATATTTATTTGAAATTTTTATATAAAGTATAAATTTACTTTTAAAAATATTATAAAAAGAGTAAAAGCTCAAACTAGTTTATCTGCAATCTAAATTAACAGAAGTGGCCAAAGCTCATCTAGATTTAGATGTTTGTAATTATATATGAAAATTTTTTTATTTTATTTACAAATAGTAATATTATTATTAATAAAAAAGATATAAAAATTTAGTGATCAAAATTTTTTAGAGGTATGAGCTTTATTTCAATATACATGTTGCATTATTTTTGCTTGTCTTAACTATAACATAATTGTAAAATAAAAAAATTTTTTTTATATAAAAAAAAAATAGTTTTTTTTTAATAATTTTTAATTATCATCATTTGGTATAGTTATTCTAAACTCTAATTATATTATGGATTTATTTTAATATTAAATGAATTAACTTTATGCAGGTTTTAACATGAATTGCCTACTAAACCATCTGAATTTTTTCTCAAAGGTCTTTTTCACTTGAAATTTGACCAAAAAGGTTTTTAAGATAAGATTAACTTTATTTTACAATTATTTAATTAGGTTTAAATTGGCTAATTAGGAAGACCAGTTAAAAAACTTTACTTTTTTTCTTGTAAGCTAATATTTGATTAAGATTGCTATATAATAAGATGCTTTATCTTGTTGAAAAACATTTTACTAATTTTAAATTCATAATTTTTAATCATTCATATCAAATTTTCACAGAATATTTTTAGATACAGATTTGTATTCTTGTATCATTAATCTTATAATAACTGCTAATATCATAAAAGGTAAAGAAACTTTAAATCATAATTGATCTGTTATCATATTTTATAGTGGACTTAATATGGAATTAATTTAATAGTTTTCCATGATACTTCCAATAGTACTGCTTATCATTCAATTCAAAAATTTGGAACCTTGGCTCATCTGATCAAATTATCTTGGACCAATTTTCAATAATCTATTTTTTATATTTTTTTGCAAAAATAAATAAGCTATATTTTTTAATAATTATCATTTAGATAAGGTTTTTTTTTATTTCCAATACTAAATCATAGTTTTGAAGTATCTAGCAAATAATAGATACTGAAATTTTAATATCTTCATTTATTTTGAGATAGGTTCTTACTTCAATAGTAATAGAATAGTAATAGAAGGTAATTAAATTTACTATTCTTTTTGAGGTTGGTTCATTCAATGAAGTTAGATGACTAACCTTTTCTAAATCTTCAAGTATATGATTTACTAACCACTTTTTTCTAATTCATAAGATTGTGAAAAGTTAATATGGTGGATCTGACCTACTGCATTTATGATGTATTCTTTTTAAAAAGAAAGCAATATTTGGACTTGTTAAGTAAAGATTGTACAATTCTTTTTTTTTAATTTATAATTAATTTTAACATTATACAAGATATAGAATTAATAATAAAACTTATATTTTTATATGTATTTATGTAACATAATTCACATAATCTAATCTTTGTCAAAAATGATTAAAAATAATGCAATACATGATTTGTAATAAATTTACAATTATCTTTGCATTGGTAATAATAATGACTATTAAAATTTTACTATTTAAAAAAGACAGTATTTGTGAATAAAATAAAAAAAAATTTAACAAATATGCTCAGAATTGTATAAGATAATATGATCTGACTAAATTTTTTTTTGTTGCATTATTTATGATCATTAGTGTAAAGGATTTGATCATTAAAATGTTTTTGATTGTACCATTACAAACAGCATGTGAATGAAATTTTTCTGTTCTAAAATGGTTTTATAAAGATCAAAGAAATTGATTTATAATTAACTGTATTGAATCTACAACCAAATTGTAAAAGTATTGATTTTCAGAAATCTGAAAAAACTTGAAGATTATGAAAAAGATTTAATAGAAGAATTACAGGCATATGTTAATATGTATCACAACAATTCTGATTGATTTATCCTTACAAGATATATTTAACATAAATGATATATTCAATGATAATGAACCCTATATTATGAATCAAAATATTCCTACTTCTGTTTTACTCTTGTGAATTTTGATACATTTTATGACTTTTGAGACAAAGCTTAATATCAAAGACATATCAGATCTCACTTTGTCTGTTTTTTTTTTTAATTTTAATAACATGGAATCGCATTATGAAAAATTTAAATTACAATTGAGAACAACATCAAGCAACATCAAGCAAAGGCCGTGGAGATATGGACTTTGAAGTATCGAATATTGTTGATGAGATCTTAGGAAATGAGACTGATGATTATTAGCTTTAAAAAATATTATACAATGCAAATCTAATTTAATTAAATATGTAATAGATATTCCACGGGCTGATGTGAATATCATGAATTAGCACAACGAAGCCATGGTAATGCATGATGTCACGGCACACCGTTGAATATCTCTGATTAAAAATTTTTTACTGATGATGTCATGCCCATGGAATAATTACACGGCATTATATAATCATAAAAATATCATTAGAAATGTTCACGGGCGAACATATAGGCCATGGAATATAAAAACAATACAGTTTATTACTGTTTTATTATAAGCATATGTATCAATGTAAATGCTAATTTAATTAAATATAAAGTTTATCGCAAGCATACGTATAAAGTTTTATCAGTAGTTTTATCAGTTTATATCTTGATATTTTTTATGGTTTAATCGAAAGTGTTAAAAATATAAACAGTATAAATATCACATAGTTTATATTTTTATCAGGTTTTGTCAAGGGTGTTCTTGGCATCACTAGGTTTTCAAAAGTTTAGTCCTTAATATCAATTCGGCTCAAAATAAACTGAACTAGTTAAATTTCAAGTATGAAATGAACTTGAACTGTTAAACAGACCTATTGCTAACGTTAAGTAGTAAACTAAATTTTGATTATCCAATAAAATATATGAACAATTTATTTACTGTGCCGCACCGATTAAAAAGAACCGGGGTCTAAAACAAACTTATGCTCGGGTATATTGTACAGCAGAGGATTGCTATTGCAACCAAAACAATTTCAAATGCATACACGTTCCTCTACGGTTAAGTCTTTAAAAAAAGTTGTCCTCGACTAATGGTATTTCTGCAGGTTTAATCGGAGTATTTTACATGGAGGATGAAGTACAATAATATGCTATGCAAAGATCATCTTTTAATTAGGACAGCCTCCGGTTCTGGATCGGGCAACTACTAATTTGATCGCAATTAATAAGTGCATTACACTTAAAGAGTAAAGATTTGCAATATGTCGATATTAGGAAAACTAAGCGAGGGATTTCCAACTGCGCATCTAAAGAAACTGACAAGTCAATAAGAATACGTACGTACGTACCGCACCTCCATACGTACATACCCAGTTTCATGTTACCGAAGATTCTCTGTTACACATTTCTGCGTGCCTTTGTTTTTTTTGCTTTGTATGCTAATATTGTATTCAGATAATCATTAAGAAACAATGGCTCAATGGATAGACCTTTGTTTTCTGAATATATAAAATGAACCCTTTTTGCTAGACTTGCCTCTTGCCTCTCTGTTAACTTCGTGCAAAGAATTCAAAGGTTGGAAGTTAGCAGGACTAACTTAACCTCCAATAAAAACCCTAGATTCAAGTACATATTATCGTTTATTTTATATTATCGGCAAGCATCTACCAAATTTTTCAAAAAAAGCCTGCAATAATCCCAACCTTGAGGGTGTGATGAGCAGACAACTCTCACCACAATCACATTATAGGCACGTTAGAAACGAATCTACTGATTCAATTGAATCTTCAGCATTTCCCGTAGATAGCGAGGACAGTGACAACGGAAGAGGTAGTAATAAAAGGTCATCATTTAAATCAGTAAACGCCCGAAAGACCGATTATAAAATAAATCATAAACGAAATAGGGTTAACAGTATCGTTCCTGAGTATTATTACGCAGACGATAACGGTATTCCAATTAATCAAAAATCATTTCTTGAAATGAACAATTCGCCAAAAAGTAACAAATGGTTTCCTAAAATTCAATTTTGGAAAAAGAAAGAAAACAAACCGCTTCCATCTCCAGCCACAACAAAAAATAATAAAAAAGAGAGAAGAGGATGTTGTACAACAATTCTGTTGATTATATTTATTTTGTTGTTTTTAGTAATGCTAGGAAATCTTCTAGCATTAGATATTTTACTTTCGAGGTTACAGCAAATTATAAATAATATGCAAAATCCACTTTCAGGAACAAATAATACAACACCATCACAATTAGATCTGAGAATCGAAACAATCGTATGTTTGACTTTGTTTAGCGCGACGGGGAGTACACAACCAAAACAATACCCATGCGATTTTTGTTCGAGAGACCCGAATGCGTTTTATAACGTTACAACATTTTGTGTGCTGAAAGGAATCTGGGCTAATACAGTGAACCAAACAGCTCTAGAGACCGATCTGAAGTGGATGTTAGATAATAATTTTTGTCAATGGATTGGAGTAAAATGTGATTCTTCTAATAACATTATTTCATTGTATCCTTTTTTTAAAAATATTTATGATAGAATTATTCTGTATATTCAATTAATCATCTTTAACACAATCATTATTTGGAACTCAGAGAGCTTCAAGCACCAAACATTCCAAATACATTATCGAATGATTTAGGAAAACTAACAACGCTACAGAACCTGTAAATATCCTACGCACCATATTTACTATTTTGATAAATTATTTTGTACATAATGATAAGAATTAACACCAATATTTACTGTAATAGAACAATTACTGGAAGCACAACTTTACCAAACGGAGCGATTCCTACAAGTTTGTTCCAATTGCCGAATATGAACATGTTGAAAATTTCATCAACTTCTCTTTCAGGGTCTATACCTGACACATTCAATAAAATGCCTGCTCTAAAAACATTGTAAGTGAAATATGTTTAATGAATTTGTGAGTTCATTCGCGTTATTTTATTATTAATTTTATGACTCATTATGTCGTTATAGATCATTACAAAATAATCCGCAACTTGGTAAAACTATACCACCATCCATTGGATCACTTTCTCTCAATAATATAATAATTAGTGGACAGGGAATCTCAGGATTTGTTCCGGATTTTATTGGAAATAGTAATACTCTGCAAAAATCACTACAAACTTTGTATGTTTTTTTTCAATCAATGTTTAGATACGGAAGTTCGCTATAATTAATACCATAAATTTATTTAGAGATTTGAATTCTAACGCGTTAACTGGAACGATACCGACGTCTTTAATGCAGCTCTCTGTCTTAAAAACATTGTAGGTTACATTATTAATAATTTATACATTTAGTTATAACTGACAGTAACATTATCTGTCAATACAGGATACTGGGAATCAATCAATTATCGGGATCTATTCCTACAACAATTGGCTCTGCCAAATTTCAAAAAACCATAGATCAATTGGACTTTGGTAATAATTCGTTAACAGGAACCATTCCTGATTCACTATCGCAACTGACAAATTTAGAATTTTTGTATTTGGGCAGGAATCAGCTTAGTGGGCAGATTCCTACATCATTGGCATCATTAACGAATTTGAAAGAATTATTACTGAATAATAACAAATTGAGTGGAAGTATTCCCGATTCTCTTGGAGGTCTTTCTTTAAAAACATTGTAGGTTTTTTTTTAAAAATTCAAGTTAGAATTGAAGTTAAAAATTAAAATACTTAAAGAAATAAATTATACTTCTTATTAGATTACTTACGGGAAATATGTTAACGGGAACGGTTCCTAACAGCATATGTCAAAAAGCATTTACAACATGCGATTTGACCAGCAATAATTTCACGGCATCCACAACAAAATGTGTTACTTGCACTTTTTAAAATCTCACTTTAATACAGTAGAAATTAATTTGTTTTAAGCATTCATAATTTAAATTCATTTGATCTATAATGTATATACATGCAACAGCTGTAATTTGGTTTTTCGAAAGAAAACATAATATAAATATATATTTAATAATATATGCTAAAAATTATAATATAAATAAGAATATGTATTATTTATAATTAATTTGAAACTCTCACAACTCTTATATAAAATTTATACTTATGAAAAATCTTTCGATTTTTCAAATTTTAATTTTCGGTCGATCAGTTAGCTTTACTGGTTAGTTTCTGCTTCAGCCAAGTTTTCTGCATCAGCTGTAGCCATAAAAAAAAGAAGTGAAGTCATTATATAGTAAATACCATATTGTTTTATTACTTAAATGTATCAAGAGAATGCATGTACGTACCAATCAAATCGTCTTGTACATTATCTTTATGCGCAAAGCTTTTAGGCATACGGTAAACAAACGAATAATTCGTTCGAGGTTTATCGGCCCGTTTCGTATAATAACGTTGTGTAACCCAACATTAACGTTCTCATGTGATATTAAATCATTATGATGTTAACATTGATAAATACTTTACCAGTCTCGTTATTGTTATTAAATATTTTAACAATTTCGCAATGAGTTTACTTGGGATAGATCTTACGGCCCCAGGTACACCATATAAAGAATTCGTTCTTGTTTTTTCTTGGGCTGTTTATATTTTTGAGCAGTATTTGAGGTATCTTTTTATTCAAATGATTGTAACCGCATTTTTTTGGGGGATTCATTTTCAAATTTCCAATTATTCTTTTTTTTAGCATTCGACAATATTATAAACTTCAAGAACCAAATCCACCAAAATCATTACAAGATATTGAAGATGTTCGCAAAGATTTTAAAAAAACTCAAGCTTATGGTATAGATAAAGCCAAGTATGGCTTCGTATCGGCTTTGTTTGGCCAGGTACAAAGTACAATTATAATTGTGTGGGATATTCTTCCTTGGCTTTGGGATCTTTCTGGAAAGTGGTTGGAACATGCTGGGTACGGGACGGATTATGAGGTTTTTTTTTACCTTTTTAATTTTCCTGTTTTTAAAACTAGTATTTTATCTCGTTCTGAGTTTTCATCATGTTCTTTTTCATCTCCTAGATAATACAATCCTTGATTTTTACTGTTAATATGACCCTCATGTCATATTTTTTATCTCTTCCTTTAAGTTTCTATTACACTTTTGTAATAGAGGAACGTCATGGTTTCAATAAAATGACTTTGGGCTTATTTTTCATGGATATGCTAAAAGGATTTTTAATTGCTGGGGTCATTGGACTTCCGATCTTAGCTTCAATCTTACAGATTATTAGGTTGTCTGGAGATAACTTTTATTTTTACGTCTGGATTTTCATGTAAGCTTTTTTTTACATCTCCTGTTAATGGATTAATAGTTTTCAAAGCTGATTTATATATTTCAATAGGATAATTTTTAATTTAGTGTTGCTTACTATTTACCCTACGCTCATTCAACCTCTTTTTAACAAAGTTGAACCTCTTGAAAAGGGTGAACTTCGTGAGCGAATCGAGGAATTGGCTTCTCGTATTAAATTTCCACTTAAAAAATTATATGTGATTGATGGTAGCAAGAGATCTAGTCATTCTAATGCCTATTTTTACGGTTTTTTTAAAAATAAGCGAATTGTACTTTATGATACTTTAATTGAGCAGGCTGATACTGGTGAAATATTGGCTATTGTTGGTAAGAAAGATTTTCTCTTAAAAGTAATACGATTATTTTATTAGCATAATTTAACGATTGCAAGTTTAGGTCATGAATTGGGTCATTGGTACCTTAATCATACTGTTAAGGTTCTTGTACTCTCACAAGTTCACAACCTTTTTCTCTTTTACGTGTTTTCTCAATTTATACACAATTCTGAGCTATACAGCTCATTCGGGTTTACTTCTCAACCAACTTTGATTGGATTTATATTATTTCAATTCATCTATTCTCCTATTGAAAACTTATTTACATTCTTGATGAACATCAAAAGCCGACAACATGAATTTGAAGCCGGTAAGTTTATATGAAATACTTAATTAATTCGGCTTTTTT
The DNA here is from genome assembly GCA_910591915.1 of Cetraspora pellucida. Classification (NCBI taxonomy): domain Eukaryota; kingdom Fungi; phylum Glomeromycota; class Glomeromycetes; order Diversisporales; family Gigasporaceae; genus Cetraspora; species Cetraspora pellucida. The sequence continues at coordinate 3,279 of CAJVQA010007603.1, read as the reverse complement.
AAATTAATTTGCCTTTTTTAAAATTAATTTGGCTTTTTTAAAATTAATTTGACTTTTTTTGATTTGCATTCATCTTTTTTTCGTTAGATGCTTACTCGAAAAAATTAGGCTACGGAGCGCAACTTCGCTCAGGTCTCTTAAAAATTCAACTTAAAAATTTGAGTAATCTAAATAATGATAAATGGTATTCTTCATATCATTTTTCACATCCACCTCTTCCGGAGAGATTAAGTGCATTGGAAAAAATTGATTAATATAGATTACAAAAAAAAATTTTAAATATTTTTAGGATTTAGTAGAACAGTTAAAAAATTTTATTGTATACAATATATATATATAGTGTAATCCTTTTTTGATTTGAAAAAAATTCTCTTAAATGCTGTATTTTATTTGTTTGTTTTCTTTTATAGAACACCCTTTGTACTTGGGACTTCATTTGATCCTGTTCGCTCAGTTGCTTGCTTTATAGCTATTGCAAGTGCTTTAAAAGCCGATTCAGCTCTTGGAAAATTAATTCATTGGTTAATCAATGAAGTCATCCGATCGTATTACGATATAAAAAATAATCTGCATTTGTCTTCATACCTATGATGATCATTCTTTCCCTTAATTACGTCTACATGCAATGTAATTCCAGCAGAGGTGGCAAAAGAAGAGAGTACATGTGGTAACATTTCGGTGGAAAGTTCACCAATCTTTTCTCGTTTTAGATCTAAATTAATATCAGCATACGGCCTTCCTGAAATATCAACAACAGCGCGTGATAATGCCTTTTATAAAAATAATAAAAATTGACATTAAAACATAATGAGAAAAAGCAGTAATTAAAATCAATTCTCACTTTGTAGGTTCACTTGATTTATTATATTTATTATATGATAAAGTTTATCACCTCATCCAATGGTGCATACGCATATCCAAACCTTTTTATTCCTCTAGGCTCCCCTAATGCTTGTTTGAATGCAAGTCCTAATGCAATTGCAGTATCTTCTGCTGAATGATGGTCATCAATATGCAAGTCACCTTTACATTTTAAATTAAGTGACCAGCCAGAATGTTTCGCAAGGGCATGATACATCTACTCCCATGTTAAAAAAAAAAAAAATTTATATATCGAAAAAACTTTTAAAATAAACACATAAATTATATTAATATTTATACATGATTCAAGAATCCAATGCCAGAATCAATATCAATTGATTGACTTTCAATAGAATCTAGGTGTAGGTTAACAATAATATCTGTTTCATTTGTTTTTCGAGTTATTGTTGAAGTGCGTGCATTAGACATTGTGATGAATCATTAATCCTTAAAAAAGTTCTGAAATGAATTTATTATCCATAAATAGTTTATATATTATCGAGAAACGTGGTACGGATAACGGATAACGCGGACATAACATTACACATTTGTCGAAATTCGTCGAATTGGTTCCGCATAAGATGTCACATGAATATTATCATATGATAAAGATTTATACGTCAAGATCCGAAGAAATTACAATAGTTTTCAAATTGTGTTCTGTATGGTATACAAAGATTTTTTATTAAGTGATTTATGTTTCGACGATTAATGAACAGCTCTAGCATCGCCCATAGAACAAATACCGCTTACTTAGTAACCAATTTAAAAACTAGATGATCTCTCAATTTAACGCTAGATGCGACAAAATTGACAATTTTTTTTTAAAAAAAAAAATTTTGAGCTTAACTAATCCAAAATTAGTTTAAAACCATTTTTCACTTAAGGAACAAATGTTGTTATTTTAATAAAAAATTTTATTGTCTCATAACTTATAGAATTTATATAATATAAAAATCAATTTTCCGCAAAACTTTTTCTCAGTACCAAGCCCAAATTATTAAATTAAAAGGCTTTATAGTGTATAGTATTACATTAAGAATATATAATAAAGTAATAGTGCGATAGGATAAAAAATAAACAAAATTTTCAAATAGCAATAAATGCCAATACTAAAAAAATTGTTATGGCTTATGCTAAAAGTTGGGGTCTCTATTTAGACTTATAATATTTGGGATCTGTGCCTTGAAAATGACGTTGAACATAGTAATTACTATTTTCATGGCACAGACCCCATTTACTAAAATCCACATATACTCTTTTATTAATAATACTATAATCTAACTATGAAAAAAAAGACTACAAAAAAGGTACCCAAATTTAATATCTTTGGTTACTATATATTAAATTAAATTAATGTAATTTTTTAGAAAAAATGTAGTTTATATTGAGAGTTATTGATAACTTTTCTTTATTTTATAATTGTTTTTAGATTTTTTATTAAAATTTAAGGTTAGGGTGCAGTTTAATACCGAAATAGATGTTAGATATAATGTTTCAATTTTAGATTACATGAGGTTTTCATGGGTTCTAAATATTTTTACTTAACTTACCTGACCTTTATTTCTTAATTAATTTATTGAATATAGCATCTTAGGTTTTTTTTTTTTAATGTCAACTTGTAATTTATTGAATTAATATCAAATTAATATATGGTTAGGTGCTGGAAAAAGAGACCAATTGATAATTTTTTCCAAATAATTATTTTAAGTTTAACTAAATTAGAATCATTTTCTACTTAAGAAAGAAAACTTGTTGCATTAATAAAATTTTATAGTATAATCTTTTGAAATCTGTATTTTTCTATAAATTAATATAGATTTTATAATATAAAAATCAAAAATTTAGGGTGTGGCGACCTAGTGAAGTGGATAGGTTGTCAACCCCCAAGTGGCAGGTCTAGAGTTCAAATCTCAGTAACAGCAAAAATTTGCAATTCTTTCTGTGTTATGGCTAACTGTCTTCTGTGATTGGTTGAAATAGGATACCTGTAATCTGTGTCATACTAGCCTAACTGGAAGGTCTAGGCACTTGTGCAACATTGTACAAAGAAACACAAACCAGTGTGAACTCAAGATAAGTCTTTAGGCCATGTAAATCATGGAAACCAGGTAGGAGGATGAAAGCCCACTTGGAAGACCTGAGTAAAGAGGTAATCTGAACTTTCGATAGTGCTACTGTAAAGACTAGACCTATGAAATAGAGTTAGAACTTGTGAAATCGGGCAAAGAGCTGGTCTTTGAGAAGGGGCCAAATAGAACCAACCAGGCTGCTGGAATTTCTGGATTCTGAAAGAAAAGATTACATGTCGGCAAATATGTAAACCAAAGGTGTATGATTACAACCTGCCTTTCTGAGCTATCTGGTTTGGGAGCTGGGTGGAACTTGAATTGAATATTAAAATAGTAGAGATATGTT
>CAJVQA010007602.1:0-13682 GCA_910591915.1 Cetraspora pellucida | reverse complement strand
GTCGTCCTAATAAAACTGATACTGGCCAAATCTTTATCCACGCCTCGAAGCCTTATTTTTGCCGATTCGTGACGTTACGCGAGGTCTTGTCCGTTGGAGCGACAGACTCGCCCTTTACCCGTCGCACTGGCAAAATAATTTGAAACTACTTGATATTTCTTACGACTTATTGGAGATTCATAGAGAAGAATATTTTCATGCAGGCTTTCACAATGGTAATGTTTTGCAAGATAAAGGCAAGCAACCCTATTCTAAAATGTAAATTGGTTGTGAGAACCATTCATCCCAAATCCGCTCTTTTACAACATATAACCCGATTTTTATCTAAGCGTTGACCATTAAACACGCTTAATCAGGATTCTGGAATAAGGATCAAATTTGACTATATCTATATTACAAAGTAAAAATTGAATCAAGGACGTAAATTTTTTAAGTAATCATGGTTCAATAATGTTTTGTTTGTTAGTAATGATTCGGACAAAAAAATCATTAATAAATTTTATTATATGACCATATATATAGCTAATACATTAAAAAAAATAGTAAGCCAAATAAAAGACTACGTACAATGATAAGCTCATTTATATTATTCAAATCGAATTATTAACTTTTATTTAAAACATAGTCGAATACCTTTTACATAAAATCAGTGTATAGATATGCTGTACGCGTCTTTATAAAACTACACTATAACTAATAAATACAGTATGTATCATTTAAGGCACTACGAAAATAATATGAATGCAGCTTGATTATTATCTAGTCTATACATGAAAAATAATAAGAAGAATAATAATAATGTAATAACGGAATAAAAAAAAAAAAAAAAAGAATGTTCATCCTAGTGAGGGAGTGTACTTGTAAATGAATATCAATAATAAAGCTGCGAAAGACTTTTAACTAGCAATTATTCGCATCTAAGCCACATTGGCATGTGGCCCAAAAAGCCCCACCACACGTTCCACATAATGGTTTTTGGGTTGCTACCTGACAATCGTTATTACAACCGGGTGGGCAAGGGTCGGTGTTCTTTACTAATACACAATTCTTGCAAAAATGATCACATACACCATCACCATTAAAAAGACCACATCCTTGACCAGCAAATACGATTTCGATAGTAAGAGATAACAGAATGAAGGCCAAAAAATAGCGCATCTCTATGATTAAAAAAAAATTACATAGATATATATGCTAAAATAATCAAATGTCTATTTTTTTTAAATAGATTTACTTACTGTTTTTTCTTTGTGCTTAATATTTTACCTTTCAGGAGAAAACGAATCTTGTAGGTTCATTCTTGTAAAATGTCGATTATTTATAACAAAAATTTTCGGCGATACATGTATACCAATAATTGAACTATGAATAACATTGCGAGATAAATTGTTCAAAGTTCGAATTATTCAAAATTTGAAACATTTAGTGCAATGCGTTTTAGTCTTGTAAAATAAATTTATACAAGTATTCCTTAAGTCATCTTTATACAAATGCCTGCTTTTAACCAAAATGGTAAATATCGATTTTGCGATTTTATTTTGAATAAGAAACTTGTTTCAATTTACATCCATAGTAATTCTAGTATCACATATATTTTTAGTACATTATTCTATTGTCATTTGAATTAGTCTTGCTATCAAAGAATGAATACATAAATAATTTTAAGGGACCAATCTGCATAGTATTCTTCACTAGCTACGTGGTTAAATTGAAATTTCCAGATATTGAAATTTACGGAGTATAAATCTTTCACGCTAATTTGATTTAAGAAATGACGTAAGTCCTTGGGGCATTCAAATACTAATTAGTCAAAATTATGCAAGGTGCTGCAATCATAACATTAACCCTCTTTAATCTTTTTTTGCTCACGAATCGTGAATCATTTCCGTTTTTGATTCTTTTGTGCCCGCGTGTAGGGCTGTTAAAAAGCTTGTTGGATCTAGTCCTTGAGTCGACTTCACACGGACTTTTCAGGACTATCTCAGACAAAGTCCCAAATGCAGGAGGTCCCAGTTGTTTGTTCCAGGAATGCATTCATGTGATTGGCTAATTTACTGTCTTGAGTAACTTAACTCGATTCGCAAGAACGTCAGTTTTAATGTTATTAACTGGCATTAGAATTAATTGCAAAATGAAGAAATAATAAATGTAGACGTTCTAATTTATTATAAAAAGAGCAACATCCACATAATACCAAATGTATTTGTCTAAAAAAATTACATGAGCAAGTAAAAGTTTGTCTGAATTAATTATGTAATTGGCTTATAGATATATAATTAAATTTTTAATCTTTTTTTTTAGAATGTACCATTATCATAATAGCGTGTAATTAGTTTAACCTAAAGACGATTGTATGTGTTGGAGTTTTAAATAAAATAAGATTTCAACCATAATTGGTCTTATCTATTTATAATTATAAGTCATTATGTATTTTTTTTGATTAGATATGATTAAGCAAACATACTCAATGCTGTATATTAGTAAATTATATGCATTCAGAATTAACATTAATTTTCATTTAAATTACTAATTAATAACTCGTATTAAACTTAATCTAAAAACAATTGCATATGTTAGGTTTTTTAAATAAAAACAATAAGATCCAAAATATAATGGGTTTGTAATAGTTTATGAAAAAATTTAATTTTTTTTGGTTAGGCCGTTTGAATTTAAAGATTTGTTTAATGTTCTTTTTTTAATATTTGCTTAGAGGGAGGAAGGGAAAATTAAATAAACATAAAAATTAAAAGAACCTAAATTAGGTCCAAATTAGGTTCAAATTGTACCTAATTTAGGTTTGTTTTAAACAAAAAAATATTTTTAATTGATCTAATTTTGTTGCTTATTCAAATATAATCAATTTAGTTTATTTCAAATTATAGTAATTATTTATACATTATGCTTTTCTTTTTTTATTTGTAACACTAGTATTTTCTTTAACATCATTACTACTTAATTGAATAAAATTTTTTTTATGTTCTTTTATACCATGTTTTTTCATTTTCTTTACAAAATGCATATAGAGGATATATATTTTTCCATTCAGCTTTTAATTTATCTGAAGACTCTATAAGATCCTCTAATTCTCTACATCAATATTTTTTTAAGATGGCATGAAAAATATGTTGACTCAATAAGAGAATCACAAATAATATTTAATCTAATACTTAAATGCTTTGAAAGTTCATGATCTTCAGGTAGCAATTGTGATCTACATATATAATATAAATCATCAAAAGTAGTTTGAAGTTGAATTTCCTTATTATCTGTTAAAGCAGAATTACTATATATACATTATATCTTGTTACAATGTTCACATGACACTACATATTTAATTTTTGTATTAATAAATAGTTTTAATTTTTTTTTATTTAGGTTTTTACTAAAAGAAATATTTATTACTAATAGATAAAATTTTTCTGAGATTGGTTGGCCATAGATATTATCAAATTCTTTATAATAGTTGTTATTTAATAAAAATTGAATAAACTAAATAATTATATTTTATATTATAAATTTAAATTTTAGACTTATTATTTTCTAATAGTTTAGAAACTGGAATAAATGATAAACTTTGAAAATTATCATATGGTATATGAATTTTTTTGCATGTTTTGTAATCAAATTTATTATATTTTATTATCTTATAATTAATAAATTAGGTTAATAAACTAATAATTAGATTATAATATATATATTACTAATAATATCTAAAACATATAATTTCTAATATGGCAATGGTTTTTTATAAAATTTAAATATAAAGTTTGTTTTTGTAATTGATTTATTGTTGTTATCAATTTATCAAATTCTGGATCAATTTAAGTCATTATCTTTAATAATATAGAGATTAATTTTAAATATTAAATAATTAAATAATAAATAAATAAATTATTTCAAAAAAAGAATTAATATCTTCTTCTAATACAAGGTTATTGGTTTCAAAATAATTATCATATAACTTTAATTGTCTTATATAATTAAATAAAATAATTTATATTTTGTTAATAGAAGCAAGTAATTCATATTTTAAAATAGAATTTTTTTTTGCTTCATAGTGAATTATATCTAATGTTTATAATTTATAAAAAAAAGATTCAGATTCATCAGACATTTGTTCATGTTAAAGGGTAATATCTTAAAAGCCAAAATTTAGAATAGACATTATTTGCTTAGCAGGATTTGTCCAACTATGATAAGATGTAGTATATGTAGCAATAACCAAATCAAAATCACTATCTAAAAAAAATAATATAACTGAAATTTGAATGGATCTGAAATTATAATAATGATCAGGACCTTTATCTGTATAAATAATAACAAATTTTGGCAAAGAATTAGTATTAGAATAGTTGTTCTATTGAATTATAAAATTCTGTAACATGTCTAAGAGCTGAAATGACCTAAAAAGTTGTATTCTTTAGTGTAATATAAACTTATCTAGAATAAAATAATTGAACAGGATCTTTTGGAATATTAACAAATAGTAATATTGAAGAAGTTATTGAAATCTTTATAAAATTATAATCAGATGCAGGAAGTTTTATTTGTGGTAGTACAACTATTTTTTTATTATGAACTCTAGTACTTGTTAGTATTTCTTTACCAATTGGTACCTTATGCTTATCATCAATAAAAATAAGACAAGTAAATTTTTTATACTTCAATACAAAATAATAAATATATTTAAAAATCACTTGACAATAATGCATATATATATGTAATATTCTTATTTGCCAAATTTGAATTATATATTTAATTTAAAAATATCTTATATATTGTATACTTACTTTATACCAGAGATTTTTTAAATAAAATTAATAAGAAATCTATCAGTCAGATGGTATTAAACAATTATCTAAAAATGAAAATTCATTACATTTATTTTCTAAATATTCAATAATAAACTCTCTTAGATCATGAATAGAAATAAAACTAGGCAAATAAACTATATTACTATAATATTTTTCATGTATTGATAAAAAATTTTTTCAAAATAATATACTATTTCATCCCAAAATTCATCAAATTTGGTTTCTTTAAATCCATTATTTTTGTATAAATCTACAATCATTTTAGAATCACTAAGTTCAAATAACATTTTTATTTTTTGATTAACATGTTCAGAATAATAATTATTAAAGATATTAGAATTATCTGTTAAATCATAATATAAATGATGTAATACATCTAGAATAATTTTTGTAATTAATAAATACTATATATAATTAAGTATTAGTATTTTTTAATATTTATTATAATACTTAATATTAATAATAAATTACAATATCTTTATAAATATATATCTTTTCATATATCGAATAAAAAATTGAGGTAATATTGGTTGTGTTTTAATTATTGTTTGTGTATTTTTTGTATTATTATATAACTCAATATTTTTAAGAATTTTCCAAATAAAATTTAATATTTCTAGATAGTTTCTATGATAATATTGATATAATATAATAGTTAAATCAACACAAAGATTTGATAGATATAAAAATCCTTTTTTTTTTGTTTCAGAAAAAAAATTTTCAAATGATATAATTTTATATTCATCAGTTACTCTAATTTGTTCAGCAATTAGTAAATATATCTTTTGAATATCATTAAATAAATATGATAATCACATTTTCAAGTGTATTATTATTTTTAGGACTTCGAGCTAACAAAGATGCAGATTGAATCTTTTGTATTTGCTAATTTATAGTTTTTAAATAATTAGTATATACACAAGCTACTGAACATAATTTCAAAATTGAGATTATAAATTGATTCCAACAAGTTTTATTTGCTCATGTTTCTAAAATATATTCTTCTAATTTATTAGCATAAAATCTAATTCTTTATGATTTAAAGTAGTTTTGTAATATGAATCATGTTTATAATATGAATTTTGCTAATATAATAGTAATTGAAGAAAAATTAATAGTATTTTAAGACTACAAAGCTTAAGAGTTATATACTTATTATCTAAATAATAAAGAAAAGATACAAGTTGATTGACAAATGATTTACTAACAGAATTATGTGTACTATATTTCCAACCAAGATTGTTACTATCTAAAAGTGCCAAAAGATCATTATATAATCAGTCATTATGATTCATTATTAGTTTTAAATTTGATAAAATTTTTTTGATTACTGAATTCATTATTTCATTAAAAACATTAGATGTTGAAAGAATTTGACTTAAAGAAAATACTAACTGTTCATTCTGAACAGTGAACCAAATATGTGATATATTTTGTTCTTTTCGTATACATATTTTTAAACTTGCATCTATGCCAGATACTACTTTGTGCCATGTATTCATATCTTTTGGTTGAACATCAACTTTAACAATCTTTTCAGAAACATAATCACTATTTGCTTGACAAAGTAAATGTTCAAAGATAAAACTTTCATCAACTTCAAATAGTGCAGCTGAAATAATTCTCTTACTTTCTCTTACTACAGTTATAAAAAGAAAATCATTTCTATAATTTATCTAATATAACTGATTTTCAAAATTTCAAAAGTGATATAGAGGAATAACAATCCAAATTTTCATTATTTTGATTTTAATGCCAATTACTGAATAACATAATTTACATCACATACTACATTTGATTACTATATTCTAACAACTACCATAATAAATATACACATTCTCACCATCTGACTTATAACTAAATACTTCCATTTTCCCAACACATCAATTTTAAAAGTAATGGACCACATGAAAATAATGTAGCATGACCAAAGCACATAGTACTTAATAGGTTATATTTTTTTTGATGGTGCCCACTTTTGCTATTATTCCATGCAATTCGATTGTATACACCGAGATATTATCATTGCTTTTAACATTTAGGTACACAATAGTATTTAATTTCATATTGCATAAATTTCAAAATGTTTTACATCTTTGCTCCCACGAAGAAGTACTGTAATGTTCATATAGAAATTTAGTGAAACAGCTATTACTAATTATGCATTAAATATACGCCACCTGCAGAACATATATACGTATATTTTTATACTCGTTTTTTATTGGCTACTCTTATTATTGTTTAATGACAAGGGGGGCTCCAGCGGTAGGGGGGAGGGGGACGTTAAACGAATTTTTAAATTCAAACGGCCATTAAATAAAATTTAAACCAAAAATATTTTTACTGTGAATAATTTGATGAATTGTTTATGAGCACAAATAATGTAACGGATGAGATAATGTGACTATTTTATTTAGTATATTTCAAATATTAAAGAATTGATAATAGAATGCAGTATTCATTGCTTGGTTACGTGTAAGACAACTGCATCTGTAATAATATAAATCCAAATTATTCACACAAAAATTGATAGTTTTAGAACGTAGATTTTCAATAGCATTTTGGTATTATTTGTATTAGTGAAATAAGTATAAACATTGAATGTAGGTCAGTTACATAACTGTTTTAGATTATACGAGGAGATTTAGGAAGCATTAACATTAATATCTGGTATGCTATTTGAGTGATGAAAAGGGAAAACCTGTAAATCATTTCACTTATTGAGTGAAGTTATTTACAGGTTTTTCCTTTTCTTCACTCATTTCTTAGAAGCATTAACTTCAATACGCTATTTCTTATTTATTTATTTTATTTATTTTTTTTTCCTGAAAGCGAGATATTGCCTGAGTTTTTATTGATTATTGATTTGTTGGTACATTACAATTTACAAATGTATTACATATGATTCTACAAACTAAGACTTGGGCTAGTTTACCCACGACACGAACTTTGTCATGTGGGATGAAATCTGGTAATAGATGAATAAGGTTGCCCATTAGTGTATCTTTTTCTTGGTCATATCTTTGCACTCATATTTGTATGATCGTTATCATCTGTGTTATTGCTAGATTATTTGTAGCTGTATTTGTTGTTTTAAGACGTTATTTCTCGGTTAAACGTTTTAAATTGAATTATTGCTTACTAGTTCTCGCTGAAATATCTGCCGCTATTACGCCTGATAAGGAATTAATATCGGTAAGTTATTTATTATGTGTCCTCATATTGCCATAAGTGTTGTAAAACCAACCACACTCAAACTATTTTTCTTTAAATAAATTTAATGGACTAATAGAAATGCTTTTCGGTGGACTTATCTTTCGCAATAAACTTTAGCTGACAAGCCTCATGCGTCATTCGAGAATTTATCATCGAAGCATGGTTTTTCATGATTTTCTGAAATCACTTTTAGTTCGTGACAATACCGCCTCACTTAATCACAAGTTATCCAATGAGGATGTTAAATTTTTGTGCTTCTATGATTTGCTATGATTAAGGGATCCATCGTTTACGCCAATTAACAAGATCATGATCTTGATTTAAATTGTTACTTATAAATATAAGAAATGAATGAAATTGTAAAAGATAATACTAAAATAATTGTTGCTCGAGCATTAAGTAAAACGTTTACCCAAAAACCGTAATCTATAAATCTATCAAAGTCTTAAAGCCTGATTATAATTTTAAAAATTTTCTTATAAATATTAAGATAATAATAATAATAGCTTTACTGGATGGTTAATGTACTTTTATGAGTCATTTGCCAGAAAAATCGTTGCTAATAACAAGTGTCAAACAGTGATTTTCCTAGCAAATGACCCTTATTTCAAGCAAAAATTGGCTTGATAAAAGACCACAGAGTAGATACACTGCATGGGGCCTCACAATTCTGATTAGTCATAATATAATATAAATAGCTTTTTTTTTCTTGTCGCTGTTAGGAGTGTGCTATTTATTTCGTAATATCTTTTTATTAAAAGATCTAGATCATAAAATCAGCCGTCATTCATAGATTCCCTCTCCCAAAAAATTATATAATAAACGGAATTCCCATTACTAGAGAGTATGTCTATTTATTCCATAGATAGTTTATGCTACAGGAAAAATAAGTAAATGAGTATCCGTAAATCGAGTGTAAACAATTTAGTTAAGTGATCTGTCGAAAAACTTAATGCTAATTTACAGGCTACAGAGGGTAACAGGGGTAATATTATCCATACAAAATTATGAGAAGTGATGTGAAATATACAGATGCCATTATGTAGTTTTTTTTTAACATGTTAAAGTAATCATATTATTGGATATATTTTAAAACCAATTAAATCGTTAATTAAGTAATGCAAATTTTACAAAGCATATGTATTAGTATATTATATATTTTTAGTCAACCAAAATTTTAATCAAAAGAGCTTTCCAAAAACGAGATTTCCTCAAGTCACGTAAAAATGCTTGTATTGTGAAGAAAAAATGTTTAAAATCTATTATGTTAAAATATTTATAGTAGGATTGTTGGTGTAAGCACATTTTGGTGATGTGCTATCAATTAGTGATAATAATATCCTGATCCGTTGGGAATTAGCGAAAACTTCATTTCGCTAATTCACATACAGACCAGGGTATTATTAATTAATCCCTCCGTGATTTGATATATCGATCGGGGATTAATTTATAGTAATTTGATGACTCGTCAGTGGCATGCCACGCTTGCTTCAGCAACAGTGATGTTTAACTTTTTTAGCAAAAATCCTATGTGTTTCTAAGTAGGAATGATTTTGATTACATTGTCTATCGAAATCGTCTATTAATTTTTGATAATCATTTTGAGATATTCCCATATAATCTGGTAGATAAGTAATAGATTTATAAATTTGTTTAACACCATCTAATATCTAATAATAATTTAATTAGACAACGCAAGATAATTTTAATTTTAAAAACATATAATGTAAATGCTAAAGCTTACATATTCATAATATCTTCCTGCCCATCCACCCAATGACATATTCAATTGCATGTGTTCAATATTAGTTAGTTCATTGATTGATTCAAAACATTTAGAGACCTCTAAAAATATCATGGGATCAAATCCATTTTCCTTTAACTTTTTGTGAACTATAATATAATGTAATTAATTATTTAAGTAAATTATAGCTTTATGATATTTATGTAACTTACAAGCATTTTGAACTGCTTTCATAGAATTTCCTAAGTTTTTCATTTCCATATTAGGTTCCATAATTTCAATCCATCCATTGCATTTCGTTACACGTACTAATTCATGAATTACATTTATGTATTGTTGCTTAGTGAGTGCTGACCACATTACCTGCATATGAACGTAGTCAAATGTTTCATCAGGGAATGGGACTCCGGTTATTAAGTTATGTACTAGAAATCCTGTATTGGATGAGCGTTCATTCACTGATGGAAATGCACTTGATTGAATGTCTATGCCTACAAATGTAGAATTTGGGAACTCGTTTCCCAAATCAAGAATCCAACAACCAGCACCGCATCTACCAAGTAAATGGAATAATAAGTTCTAGTCTACTTTTCAATTGTCCATATAGTGGATTGCTTTGAATTTGTGACTTTACGTACCCCGCATCGAGAACGGTAGCTTTAACATTTCTTAGCGTTTCCTCAACTGGTGCATTAAAATTACCTTTCCACGCATATCTGCATAACACATGAACGACCTCCATTCGTTTAACCTCTATTTCATCTGATGGCATGAGGTAATTCGCTTCATGATTATTTAAGAATTTTCTTCCGCCAATTATTTTATGCTGATCCAATAATATTGAAGATACTTCATTTACATCTAATTCATGATAATTTTTATATCTATTATAAATACTTCTATTATAGGTTTTGTTTTCTTTATTAGAATTAGACATTTTTATTAGGTAAGTGAAATAAATTTTTTTTAAAAAATTCGATTAAATAAATGACGGGCTTTAAATTTTTTTTAAAACATGTCTATTTGCTGCAAACAAAGTCACAACCTTTTACTATTCTAATTAAATGCATTTGTTACGTAAACAAATAATTTATTATCAGGCGCACAATTTGTCACATGCAAAAATTTTAATATAGAGTCAACTTACTGACGCACCTAAATTTTATATGTAGAATTTGGGATATTTTTGCTTTTAAGGTATATTTTAAAATCAAGAAGCTGTCAGTTTAATTTCTGGGTATCATTTCTTTAGCATATATTATGAAATTTTAAGTATTTATTCCATAATAAGGGGAACGTGTACACTCATAATAATGATCTACATACTGCATAAATTGTATTCGTGATATTGGCTTTAACATTCGACAAAATAAGTAATTGGGAATCGCTATCACTATGTACTAAATTTTTTTAATTGATGTTTACTTATTACTTATTTGGATAAATGATATACACTACTTATAAACCAACGGTAAAAATCGTAAAAAAATCGGTCAACTTCGTGATCATGAACTTTCTACATATTATTTTTAACCACCCTCAAAATTTCACAAGAATCGTCAGAAGTTAAAGAGTTTATGAAAAATTAAACTGATAACTTCTTTATTGTTAAATATGTATTAAAAGCAAAATTTTACATAACTCCATATTAAAAATTTTGCACACATGATCAATCGTGTGACCCAAACTTTCTGTGCCAGGTTATGTCGATCATTGTGTCGCAGTAAAAACTTTAAAATACTTTATAATTAATTAATATTGGAGTTACAGTCTATAATGAAGATAGAGATTAGGTGGTTAGATTGTAAAATCACTTTAGAACTTTTTGTTAGAGCACTAAAAGTGGGTTCTTATTAGAGGCCTGCGTTGGGTCCCGCAGCCCGGCCCGGCCCGGCCCGCAAATTTTTGTAGGCCGGGCCGGGCCTGAAGCAAAATTTTATAATTGCGGGCCAGGCCGGGCCGAAAAATTTGCAAAACTTTATAATTGCGGGCCTGAAAATTTGTAAAATTATATAAGAAATTTTTGCGGGCCGGGCCGGGTCGGGCCGGGCTGAAGAAAAAATTTAACATATGCGGGCCGGGCCAGGCCGGCAAAAAAATAGTAACCCTAAATGCGGGCCGGGCCGGGCCTAAAAAAAATTTTTAACCCTAATTGCGGGCCGGGCCGGGCCTTAAAAATAGGCAATTTGCAGGCCCCTAGTTCTTATACCGATTCTTGAGGAATAGGTGATTTTTGACAAAACGAACAGTTGTTTTGGAATTTTCTGATCATGTTTAGTGATGTTACACGTACAGTATAATATGTACAGTACTGTATGTATGCTTGCTGGCAAAACTATTGGGATTTGGATTTGGGACGAATTTTATTATATTTGGGATGGGATTTGGGACAATTTTATTATATTTGGAATTTGGTGAGATTTTGAAATTTTTAGTTTTGCCAACATGTATAACTGTATGTACTGTATACTAAAATTTTTGTCATTTGTATATGAATTATATAAATCAATCAGATTACTAGAAACAACTATACATATGGAACAAAAAAATGCACACCAATAATCATACTATATTACATCTGATTTTTGAATTTTGATTTGTGAATCAGGACAATGATCAATATAAACTAGTATAGAAAGTTTGAATGTGACTGTTATAGCATATTTGTTAAACAAAGTTAAACAAAATTCCTAATGTTATAAGTATACCCGATCTTAGGATCATGAGGAATAACACCTGAAATGCTCTATGAAAACCATTATATCATGATGTTTGTGACCCGAGATAAGTCAAGATTCTCTAATGACAGTACCAATCCCATTGAAGAAAGTTACTCATCCAATTTGGAATACATCTGTCAAGGTAATATTACCTTAATAGGTAAAGTCTGTGGTTGTGTCAATGCATCATTATATGTTGAATTGTATGTTGTTGTGAGAGTATTAAAGTTTAATAAAAAAATACTAAAGTAATGGTATATGGGTTGTAAGAAAAAGAAAAAAGTGTTTACAAATAAGGATAAAATGGTTGGTGACAATGAGAAAAAGATATCAAAATTGTGCTTAAAATTTTTTCTTTTTCCTTACAAATTCTCTATAAAACTGGTTCAAATTTCTTCTTTTATATGATATGATTTAATTGTTTTGTATTGTATCATAATAGAAAATCAAATCACCTTTTAGTCCTTAGACTTATTTTAAAAATTAAATAAAAACATTTGATTAATAAAATTCTAATTGTTAAAAATAAACAATAAAATAATAAATAAAAATTAATATATTTCTTTAACCAACCTGGCATTAATATCTGAATTTTTTTTATAATATTTTCAAATGTCACTTTTGACCAATATCAAATTAAAACAACCTTACTTGCTTTGAATAATATTATATAATATTAATGTTTCTGAAACAACAATCTGTCATATTTTTTCTTATTTTAGTAGTACTGTTCCTAACTCTAATAGCTTGTAGTACTGTTTCTAACCCTAATAGCTTATATTACTATTAAGTAATTTGTCTGTAAATTCTATATTAGTTATTATATTTGTAATCTACCAGAAAATTATTTATTTAACCATTCTAATCTCTATACTATATTAGATGAATTTACTTAATTTCTATATATTTAAGTATTATCTAACTTAATATTAGTCTTTATTCTATATATTTATTAAATTATTATATATTTTAAAGTATGTTATCTAATTGTAAAATTCTAAGTATCTTTCTTAACTAATCTACTTACTTTATAGGTTATTAATAAAACTATGTTTTTATAAAGTTTAATATTTTAGTATAATTCTGTTTTGTTCTTAGATTTTTAATATATATCAGGAAAATTTTTAAGCAGATTTGTATCGATATATAGCATTTAATCGATATATATAGATTAAAAATAATCAATAT
>CAJVQA010007601.1:0-13682 GCA_910591915.1 Cetraspora pellucida | reverse complement strand
GCAAGACTTAATAGAAAAGACATCTTAGGTAATCTAACAAAGCTTAGAATAGCTCAGAGTTGTCAGAAAGCAGGCTTAACAAAGGACATTTGGAACTCTGAAAGAAGACCAGAGAAATGAAGTATTGGAAAATACAATTTAGTGTGTCAGACAATAGTAAAAGCAAAAGAGATAGGAATAAGCATCAGAGCAGAAAATTGTCTGTAGAGAGTATATGGATGTAGAATAGCTATAAGAGAATTAGTTAGGGTTAGATCATGAACAGCAAGTAGTAGCACAATAAATAAAAAGGGTCTAGTATATTTGAACCAGCTTGTAGACATAAAAGAGAAAAACCTAATTACATGAAAACAGCTCAAAAGTCTTCTAGGTTTGTCATCCAAAGGGAAAAAAGCCAAATAGTTTAGTAAAATAGAAGAAAAGACATTAAAAACACAAACAAATAAAGAAATACATAACCAATACAAGATTAGTGGCTACAATACACAGGCACTAATGATTAATTGAACAAAGATATCGAAGGATAGAAGAAAGAGAGAATGGATCGTATATGGACCAAAGCATAATCAGCAACTTAGCAAGATATTAAAGAAGAAGAAGAAAAAGATTCTTGCTGAGCACTGACTGTTACAAAAAGTAGAAGGCAAGACATATACTAAGATAATTAAATGCAAAGGTTGTGAGAACATGGCAAAACAAAGTGTAGATAAGTGTGAGAGGTGGATAAGATGGAATAATAACATAAAGACAGTTCCAGAAACATTAATAGAAAAAGGCAGTAATAAGATTAATGCAACATTAAAGCAAATGCTAGAGAACAGAACAATAGAAGAATGGAAAAAAGAAGAGAGAGGTTTAATCAAACTTAAACAAGTAGAAAAACTAGAAATAGAATTAATTAAAAAACAAAAATTCAATAGTAAAGTCACAAATTACTTAATAAAAGCCTTAACAAAAAACAAGAAAAGAAACAAATACAAATATACACTTTATACAGATAGTGCATTATAAAAGAGGAAAAGGAAAATAGTATAGGAAAGATGGGAATCAGTTGGGTGCAGGTTAGTAACAGAGAAGATTGGCCAAAAGAAGAAATGGCACTAGGGCTTGAAGGCTGGCCCTCAGCAACAACAGCAGAATTAGCAGCAATATGGTTAGCAATCTTAATCATACTAGAAGGGAAGCATATAGAAGTGCATACAGATAGCCTCACAGCATTAAGGCATATTAACAGAGCAATTCAAGAGTTAGAAGATGACAAAGTTTTGAAAAAGAAATATGCAATATGAATAGTGAATATTGTTGGTTTACTCAAAAGCAAAAATAATAGAATGGAACTAGTTAAGGTTAAAAGTCATAGTAATGACAAGTAGAACAACAGAGCAGATATACTTGCAAAAAAAGAAGCAACATGTGGAAAAACAATAGTTACAAAGAAGATCAAGTATGACACAATAGAGTATCATTTAGAATGGAAAAATAGAAAAATTGACATACCAGCAAGACTTCTATGTAAAATAATCATAAACGTCAAAATTGGAGCTAGTTGGAGAGAAACAAACCCAATTTGAGCACTAGAGTCAGAAACTGAAAACATTCGATATAATTGGTCAAGCTTTTGGAAAGAGATGAATAGAACAAAAGGTGTACATTGTACAACAAGAAAACTTAGTACAAGAAGAGCAACAGCAATCAAATGTATAATAGATAGCCTACCAATGCTAGAAGAACTAAATAGAAGAAGACTAGAAATATATATAATAACTGACTGCCAAGTATGTCAAAAAGGTGAAAAGGAAACTCAAGCACACTTAGCAAGCTGCATTGAACAAAAAAGCTTGTGGAAAAGAATCCAAAAGATAGCAATGACAGCAGTATAGAACAATTTGAAAAAAAGTGAAAAAGTTAGAATTCCACCTCTAGTACTATATAACGTACTTTTTGGAAAAACAGAAGCAAAAGAAATTACAAACAGAACAGCTTTGATAAAAGAACTAATGACAAATAAAGTTGGCAAAAGGATCAGTCAGATTCTAGATAGGCAGGCACCACAGAAATGCATATATATAGTAACACGAACAGTATGTAATACATTCTACGACCAAGTATAGAGAGTTCAATATAGGAAAGTACAAGAATGAGAAAAGAAGGTTAATATAATAGGCAGAATGAAAAAAGATGCTCGAATCAAAAGAAGATCAGAAAAGAAAACAAAGAAGAATAAAGTAACAAAAGAAGAATAAAAGGAAAAGAAGGCAGAAAAAATAAGCAGAATGAAGAAAGAAGCTTGAAAGTCAATTGATATGCTTGTTACAGAAGGGGGAAGACCTTTCTGGTATGGCTTTAAGTAGTTAAACGAGCAGTCTATCTTTAACTAAGATAGTGTGGCAGATTGCACTTAGGTGCCAATAGGGTGGCTGAGTGATGCTAGACTTGAGTATTTGAAAATTTTATATAATTATAGATGTATATAGTTTCAAGAATCTTAATAAAGTACTAGCATAACTGCTTAAGGTTAAAAAAAAAAAAATTTTATTCTATAATAATAGCAAATATAATACTAGTATAATCAATCCTAAATATGTAACTGTAAAATCTGTACTACAAGAAGGTAACAAAAATATTTCTATACCTAATAACTTAGTTTATAATTTCAAAACTTATTAATTAACTTATGTCCTTGATGATTCTATATTAATTCTTATTTTTTAATAATTATGCTATATTATTTTTAGATCATATACTTGTATAATTAGTAAGTTATTTAATTTTACTTTTAGAATTTTGATAAATTTAATAAATAGTCATGTTTCTATACAAATATTTTAATAACTATTAATCTAATTTTAATAATATTTTACTATTTGATAAAAAAAAAAATTCTTTATCTATTGTATAAGTTTTATATAATTTTAATTAATAATCAATTAAAAAATTAATAAAAACAAAAATTTTATAGTTCAATATTTTAACCTAATTTTCTTAATGATTATTGATTTAAAATATTTTTTTTTTATTTATTTAATAGATATATATTTTTTCTATAAAAT
The DNA here is from genome assembly GCA_910591915.1 of Cetraspora pellucida. NCBI lineage: Eukaryota > Fungi > Glomeromycota > Glomeromycetes > Diversisporales > Gigasporaceae > Cetraspora > Cetraspora pellucida. The sequence continues at coordinate 10,632 of CAJVQA010007601.1, read as the reverse complement.
AAAAAAAAAATTATTAAAATTCAATTACTAATTGCAAAAATAATTCAAATAATCTATCATAATATGTAATTATTGTATATTTTAATTATTGCAACAACTAATAATAGATTTATTATAATTTTTTTTAATTTTGTAAAGAAGAAATTTTATTTTAAATAAAAAAAATTTGTTCAATTTTAATTACTAGAAGCTAAGATAATTAAGGTTAAAATTTGCTATTAAATTTGTAATATTATGGTACAATTTTATCAGTGATCATTATAATTATCATGTGATATAATCATTAAAGCAATATTTGATTTGTTGGCATATATTTTTTGACCTTATATATAATTTTAATTAGATATTTTTATATTTTTTTTCTTTTTATTTATCATAGTCTATTTTGGTAATATCTATTTAATTATGCATTTTTCTTCATTCTCTGTAAACTAAAGTAAATTTGCTACTAAAAAGTTTGAATAACATGTGATAAAATATATCAAGTACAAAAATTTATATACTCAGTAAATGTATTATTTATTATAGCCAAAAGTATTATAATTATGATTTTTGAAATATTTTATAATAAAAGTAAAAGTACTAACTAATAACTATTATTAATCTCATTACTAATACTACTCATTTATTTAAAATTAACCAATATTGCAATTGACTACTCATCAAAGCTATATAATCAGAAAACAAGTTACAGTAATATAAGAGAAAAGATCCAATTTTAATTTAATGTAATACAATTTCAGATTGAAATATAAAAATAAAAACAAAAGTATAAGAACAGATTAAAGAAAAAATTTAAAAAAAGACCAGTACTTACCTATAGACAAAAACCTACTAGCCAAATCTAACCCACTTATTTAAACTTAGCTGCTATAGATTATACAAAAGTTAAATTTAATTAGTAATAAGCTTGCCAAATTTTGAGCCAACAATATATATAAACTGTGAATCTAGTTTGCTTTAATAATTATTTTATGTATTAGTATATTTGATAAATAAATGAATAATATAAATAAATAAATAAATAAAATTTAATTAATATTAAATAAAAAAATAAATTATTATTAAATAAAAAAAATAAATTATTATTAAATAAAAAAAATAAATTATCATTAAATAAAAAAAATAAATTAATATTAAATAAAAAAAATAGTCTAAAAAATAATTAAAAAATTTAAAAGAAATTTAATTTAAATTAAAGTTATTTAAGCTATTATACTATATACTTAATGTAAATTATATGATCAAATTATAATATTAATATATAGCATATAATAGTTTAGGTGACTTTAATCAGAGTCAAATTTCTTTTAAATTTTTTTTTTAAATTTTTTTTTATTTTTTATTTTTATTTTTTTTCTTAAGCAGTCATGCTAGTACTTTATTAAGATTTTAAAATTATATTTGTAATTATATAAATATTCTTAACAACTAAGTCTAGCATCATTTAACTACTTTAATAGTATCTAAGTGCAACCTGCTACATTACTTTAAACAGAAGTAGGCTACTTGTCTAACTATTTAAAGTTCATAATAAAAGAATCTTCTCTCTTTTATGACAAGTTTCAAAATTGTTTTCTGTATTTCTGTTTTAATTTGTTTTTCTTTTTCTCTTATTTTCTCTTTCTTTTCTTTTATTCTTTGCTAATTTGCATTTTTTCCTTTACTTGGTCTTAGCTTTTTTTTTTTTTTTAACCTATTCATTATTTCTACTTTCCTCTTCTATTTACTACTCTTTATATCAGACTTTTTATAATTGTTTATAAAATATATTCTAGGCTATACTTGCTATTACACTTGCAAACTGCTATATTAACTTTATGTTTAGAAACTACTATAATTGATTTTGTATTTTTTTTTAGAATTAGGTCTTGAATTAGAGCCTCTCTTATTCTTACTTCTTCTGCTTTTATTTTATCAAAGAGCACTATGTATAACACATATAAAGAGATTTGAACTTTTTTTTCTTCTTTAAGTTTTTTTTAGACTGTTATGATAGTTACTTTTTGAATTCTTTTTTACAAGTTTTCTTGTTCTTTACATGCTGCTAAATGCATCTGTATTTCTTTAACTTTATTTTGCATACTTGGCATTCTGTTGTTGTATACACAACTGGTCTTCTTTTGTTATATTCTTCTAGAGTCAAAAGTTTGTCTATTATACATTTTATAAATACACTTCTTTTAACACTAATTCTTTTTATTGTATAGTGCATCCCTTTCATCATCTTTAGTCTTTAATTGCTCTTGTTTCTCTTTATTTTGTTTCTAAATTTGCATTTGTTATTAACTTATATAGCAATTTTGCTGGTATATTAGTTCATTTGTTTTTCTACTTTAAGCAGTATTTTATTTCTTTATAACTAACTTTTTTGATCTATATTATCTTTTTGCTTGTTGCTTCTTTCTTTGTCAGACTATCAGCTTTGTTATTTCATTTATCTTTACTGTGACTTTTTACTTTAACTAATTCTATCTGAATGTTTTTTGTTATAATAAGATTTTTAATTTTTATTATTCATATTGTGTTTTTTTTTTTAAGGATCTTGTTTTTATCTGTTTGTTCTAAACCTCTATTAATGTTTTTTATTGCTGCATTACTATTTATATATATTTCTATTTGCTTTCTCTTTAGGGAAGTGTTAAAAATCAGATAATTTTTTAGAAAGGAAGAGTAAAAAAAATTGAAATTATATATAAAGAACCTGACTATTTATATATTAAAAGAAGGGAGAAGGAGTAGGTTTCTGATAAAAAATAATCAGATAATTAATTATATGGCCCTTAGTATTATTAATATTGCTATTAGCTTAGCTATTGTTGATGTTTGCTATCCTTTCAGGCCTAGTGCTATTTTTTTTTCTAACCATTCTTGTGTTTTGTTTATTTAAGCTTATTTTATGCCTATTCTATTTTTAGTTATTATATCTTTTTTGGCTTTTATGTTTGTTGTACTGTCTGTATATATTATATACTTGTTCTTGTTTCTTGTTATATTTCTTCTTAAGACTTTTATTATTTTTTGGTTAATGTTCTCATTTAGTCTTGCTATCTAATGATTTTTATTTCTAACTTCTCTATTGTTCTAATTTCTTTGAGTTTTTGTTCTTTAGTTTCTGGTCTTTTTATTTTTACTGTTTTTGTTATCTAATCTATTGCTATTTTTTTTTTCTTAAGCAGTCACACTAGTGCTTTATTAAGATTTTAAAATTATATTTGCAATTATATAAATATCTTTAACAACTAAGCCCAGCATCACCTGGCTACCTTAATGATACATAAGTGCAACCTGCTGCATTACTTCAAGCAGAAGTAAGCTGCTCATCTAACTACTTAAAGTTTATAATAAAAGGGTCTTCTTCTTTTTATAACAAGCTCTAAAATTGTTTTCTGTGCTTCTTTTCTGATTTGTTTTTGTTTTTGTTTTGCTTTCTCTTTTCTTTCTTCTATAACTTGCTGATTTGGCTTTTCTTTTTTACTTGGTATTTTTTTTTTTTTTTCTTTTTATCCTATCTTTTATTCCTTTGTTTTTCTTTTATTCATTAATCTTCTTATATTAGATTCTTCATATTTGTTTGTAAAATGTATCTCAGACCATTCTTGCTATTGTATTTATAAACTGCTATTTTGATTTTGTACTTAGGAACTGCCTCAATCTGTTTTGTGTTTCTTTTGGAATGAGACCTTTAATTAGTGCCTCTCTTATTTTAATTTCTTCTGCTTCTATTTTCTTAAAAAGTGCTATGTATAATATGTATAAGAGGACACAAACTTTTTCTTTTTCCTTTAACCCCTTTCAGACTGTTGCAATGGTCACTTTTTGTATTCTTTTCTACAAATTTCTTTGTCCTTTATATGCTGCCAAATGTGTTTGCATTTCTTTTGTTTTATCTTAACACACTTAACATTTTGTTATTGTATATACATTTGGTCTTCTTTTGTTAAGTTCTTCTAGAGTTAAAAGTTTATTCATTATGCACTTTATAAATGCACTTCTTCTGGCACTACCTCTTCTTGTTGTACAGTGTACTTCTTTAGATATTTTCAGTCTGTTCTAAAAGTATGTCTAATTATAAATTATAACTTTTGTTTCTGGTTCTAGACTTCTAATTGTTTTTGTTTCTTTTTATTTTGCTTTTAACTTGCATTTAGTATCAATTTGCACAGCAGTCTTGCTGGTATGTTAGTATATTTGTTTTTCTACTCTAAACAGTACTCTATTTCTTCACAACTAACTTTTTTGACCTGTATTATCTTTTTACTCATTGCACCTTTTTTTGCTAAATTATCAGCTTTATTGTTCTATCTATCTTTACTATGATTTTTAACTTTAACAAACTTTATTTGAATTTTCTTTGTCATAATTAGCTCTCTAATTTTTATTATCCATATTGCATTATTCTTTTTTAGAATCTTATTTCTGCATACTTGTTCTAAAGCTTTATTAATATTTCTTATTGCTGCATTACTATCTATATATATTTCTACTTGTTTTTTTTTGGTATTATTAAAATTGCAGCCTAAATTGTCACTAACTTAGCCATTGTCAATGTTTGCTATTCTTCTATACCTAATGCTATCTTTTTTTTTGGCCATTCTTGTGTTTTGTTTGTTTGCACCCACCCTATGCCTATACTATTTCTGCTTCTTGCATCTTCTTTAGTCTTCAGGTTTGCTGCTTTATCTGTATATATTATATACTTATTCTTGTTTCTTATTATATTTCTTCTTAAGACTTTTACTATTTCTTGACTAATGCTATCTTTTAACTTTTGTCATCTGATTATCTCTACTCTAGCTCTTCTATTATTCTTAGTCTCTCAAGTTTCTGTTCTCCTATCTCTGATTTATTTGTCTTTATCATTTCTGTTATTTGATCTATCACTATTTTGATCTTATTGTGTTTTGTATTTAATATGTAATTCTTGTAAGAATTACAGTATTTACTATATATATTGCTTGCTTATCAGTGATCTGAGTTTATTGCAATCTCTTTAATGCACTTGCTGCTTCTTTTTTTATTATTTTTTGGTTTGATGTATGTTTTTTGCTTGTTGTATACCAACATTTAAGAAACTGAAAACTTGTTTTTGTGTCGATTGATTTAATAGTTGTATTATCGAATTGTATTTCTGGGTTGGTAGTTTTTGTTATTGTTATTAGTATAGATTTGTTTGGATTAACTTGTATGTTTGTTGGCTGAAAGAAAGTTGTCACAGTATTAACTATTGCTTGTAGCTGTTCTTTTGTTAAAGCAACCTACAATATGTCATCTATGTATGCAAAATACTAAAAAACTTTTTTTGATCATTAACTGGTCTGGTTTGTGTATATTAGTGTAGGTTTTGAGCATATATCCAGTTAGAGGCCTGCAAATTGCCTATTTTTGAGACTTAGTCTGGTCTGCAATAGGGTTTAAATTTTTTTTTAGGCCTGGCCTAGCCTATATTTAGGGTTATCATTTTTTTGCTAGCCCAGTCTGGACCACATATATTAAATTTTTTCTTCAGCCTGGCTCAGTCTGACATGGCTCACAAAAATTTCTTATATAATTTTACAAATTTTTAGGCTTGTACTGGCTCACAATTATAAAGTTTTAAAAATTTTTTAGCCCAACCCAGCTCGCAATTATAAAATTTTGCTTTAGGCCTAGTCCAGCTCGCAAAAATTTGCAGGCTGAGCTGTGGGACCCAATGCAGACCTCTATATTCAGTATAATTTGTTGCGATTTTTGTTATTAGAGAATCATAATATATCCTTTATAATAATAAAGTGATTATTTTACCTTGATCTATTCTATCATATACAATATAGTCTTTTGTATTTCCAAGAGTTGTAATTATATAGTTGGTTTTGTTTGTAAATATTTTGATAATAAGTTGTATTATTGCTATAGAAATTTTTATTCTTTGTAGTACTATTTTGAGTAGTAGAATATGAACTAAATCATATATTTTGACATGTCCTGAGATAGTAACCAGAATTGGTTGTTATTAATATGTGCATCTTCTAAAATGTAAGTAAGTATATGGATTAGTATTGATGTTGACATGTTTGATAATACTACATAGTTGTTGATGTTTAGTATTGGATATTGAGTACAAATGTTGCTAATTCTTTTTGTTAGAATTTTAGTAAATAATTTTCTAGTATATTCTATTAGTGTTATAAGTCTTGTTTGATTTAGTTGTTCATTGAACTTTGGTTTCTTTGATATAGGATATATTGCACTTTGTTTTCAGGTTTTTGATATTGTTTAAAGTATTATACATGCATTTAGTATATTTAGCAAAAGTAGTAAGCTTTTATCTTCTAAATGCTTAAGCATTTCATTGCTTATTTGTTGTAGTCTAGGAGCTTTATTTAGTAGTGCTTTTTTTATAACTGATTGTAGTTTGTTAGCTGATATAGTCTGTAATAGCTGTTGTATTAATTTGTTTGTATATATGTTAGTAGTTGATATTCTGTTTGCTATTGTTTCTATAAAAAAGTATTTAGGGTTGTTGTATTTTATTTATATTTCATAGTGTTGTTGTATTTTTTGTTTAATTTCTTTAGTTAATGAGTATATTCTGTCTTTGTTTTAATATTTTTGAAATGTACAGGATTTGTATGTTAATTTAGTATGCTGTCAATTATTTTTGTTATATTTGTTTAAAAGTTGTTGTATTGGTTATTTATATGTTGATTTGTATGCAGTGTTGTTTTCTGTTTGTCTTGCAATATGTATTAATTTTTAGTATTTTTTAAGTTGTAAAAGTTGATTATATTGTATTTGTATCAAGTTGGATTGATTGACTGTTGGGATTTGTGTTTCTGTTAGCTTATTTATTTTTGTTATAGATATGTTTGTGTTTTTTAAATTTGTTATATTGTTGGTATTTTTTAATTTTCATATTAGTTTGTTAATTTTTGTTAGAGCACTGTGTAATTTTATAGCTTGTTTTGAAAATGCATAGTATGTTTTTAAGCTTATTTTTGTCCTTGGTATATGCTTTTTTGCTGCTGTTGTAATTATAGTACTAAGCTGATTCCAGGCTTTGTTAAGTTCTTGTATATTTGTAATTGTTTCTAAGATTTTCATAATAAATAGTTGTCAGTTAATTTCTTGAGAATAGTCTTTCCAAGTATCTTTTGTCATTTCTTTGTATTTGTATATCCAATGTTTGTGTCTTTTTCTATGTTGTGTTTTGATAATTAGATTAATTTGCAAGTTAATTTTAAGTATTTGATGATCACTATTTGTTACTTCATTTGGTGATATTAGCTGAATTTTGTCATATTGATAAAGAATTGTTGTTGGTATCCAAATATCATCTATTTGGCTATGTTTACCTTGTCTAGTCTATGTAGGTTCTATTATGTTAAAGTATTGTATTGTGCTTTTGAGTCTTTGTTTTTTTATTGTTCTAAATATATATGAATCTTGATTAGAATGTTTTGATAAATTGTAGTTAAAGTCCACTAATACTATTGTGTTGTAGTTTTTGTTTGTTACTTCTTGATTGAAATTAGCTCACACTTAGACTGGACAGCAATCTTAGATCTTTTTAGCAAATATAAAAAAGCTTCTAATGCAAGAATCAACAAACTTAAAACAAACCTAATGCCTCTTACAAATATAGCTAAAAGTATAAAACTTCCAAAAGAAACCTGCTTTAAAAAACTTAAAGAATAAGATGATATCACAGTTTTAGGTTATAACATTACTGCAATAGTATACCAAAAAAAAGTCTGTGACAAGAAGTCATAAACAACTTAAACTAAGCTTAAAAAGGCTCACATACAGGAACCTGTTACTCAAAGGAAGAATTATGCTTGCAAATTCTTTACTTCTATCAAAGATATAGTACATTGCATATCTAACACTACTAAATAGAAATCAAGTTGCAGAAATCAACAGACTTATTACATTTTGAGTCAAAGGCAACTTCAAAATGCTACTAAGATACTCTACTTTTTAACAATCTTATGAACAAGATGGCCTATAAGCTTTGATAGTTGGCAACTTACTAGAGGCTAAACTACTATTAGTTTGGACCAAACTAATCTCAAGCAACCTCCTATAAGCAAAAGTAGAAAGAAACAGAATATCTCTTCTGCTCATTTAAAAAAGAGATATCTCAATACAAGAGGTGCTCTTTATACAGCTTATTAGATCAAAAGCTTGGCTTACAAAATGGAAACCCTATCTTCTGGCTTGAAAAAAAATAAAAGGAAAAATACTATCAGAATCAGAATAGCTATGAAGTTTAACAGAAGTGAAAATAGATAGAAAAAAAGCTACTGAAACATTAGTTAAATTTACAGTCAAACTTTAAGAAAACTCAGCTTTAAATCAGTAAATCAAATAGAACCCATAACACATTTACAAGACCAGAACTGGATTCTCCAGAAAGTAATATTAAACAAAAAGAAAGACATACTTTGGTAATTATTTTATAAAGCTCTACTATTAGAATACAGACTTTAACACTTTGTACTAACAGATTTAGAAGAATGTCCATGGTGTTCTGAACAAATACAAATGATTAAATACTTCACTGCAGAGTGCAGAATCAGCAAACTGATTTGAACAAAAGCATACAAATTCTTAAAAACAAATTAAACAGAACCAATACCTGACATGATAGAAAACATTTTCTTAAAAAATATTACTGAAAACAAAAACATATAGAACTATTCTATGACTACATACATATATTATATATAAAATCTGATGCTGTTATGCAGCTTACAAATGGGATAACATATGACACTCAGATTTAGTACTCTTTATGATTACAAAGAATAGAATCTCTAAAGAGATTATGCTAATTCATGACTAATGCTTCATAAAGTCTATTTATAAAAAAATATATAAATATCTAGTTTAGAATTATTTTAATATGTAATTAATACTGCTATAAGTAGCACTTAATAAAAAAGAGTGCCACACATGCCCCACAATGATTGTAAAAACATCAGAGATAGTTAAAAAAAAAATAATGTCTTTTTGGTCATTTTTTATTTTATCTTTATTTTTTTCTTTTTTATTCTCTTTCTTCTTGTATTCTGATATGCTAGCTCTTTTATTTTGGTATTCTTCCTTATACTTTTTTTGCTTTTTTCTTCTTTTTTCTTTGTTTTCTTTGGTATTATTTGTACCAATTACTTTCTTTTTTACTGATTTTTTGTATCATCTTATTTCTGTTATATTCACAGTTAAAGTCTACTTTGATCCACAAATTTTCTTATTTAAAAATTTTTCTAATATTCTTAATATATTTATTATCTTTTAATGACTAGGCAATAAACTTTATACATTCTTTTTTTATCTCTTTAGACACATTGTGTGCAGGTATGTTGGCTAATAGACTGCTATCTTTGCTGCAATTTCTTTTGCTTAGTGTTTACATACTTTTCTCTAAAGGAATTTCTACTATATTTATTTCTCTTTTAACTTCTTGTTTTTTTCTTTTTCTTCTGTTGTTAAACCTTGTTTTGATTCTTTATCATCCATTTCTATATCTTTTTGTTTTGCTTCTTTTGTTTGTTCTTTTCTGGTTTTTATTATTTGTACTAATAATTTTTCTTCTATTTGATTTGTGTTTTCAAAACTTATTTCTGTTTTTGCTTTTTTTATTGTAAAGAGATTCTCATTTAGTAGTTTTTTTTTGTTTGTATTTTCTTTTTCTGTTCTTTTTTCAATTTTTTAATTTTTTTCATGCATGTTTTTTTGTTCTTTCTTTTTTTTATTGCTTTTTATTATGTTAAGTTTTTTTTTTTATTTGTTTTTTTCTTTGAGCTTGATTGCCATTATGTTTCTGTCTTGTTCTGTGAAATCTAATTTCTTTTCTGGCTGTTCTTTTTCTGCTTTTTTGATTAATTCTCTTTTATTTTTAATAGTACAACTTCTTCTAGTTTTTGCTTTATAAGCATTACAATAATCTTATCTTCTCTGTCTAGCATTATATATATCTTACTCAACTGATTAAAGAATATTTTATTGTATATTCTGTTCATCATCCAGTATTCTTTTTTATAAAAATTGTTAATTTACTTTCTTTATACTCTTCTAATTTTATATTATACTTATATTTATATGTTTCTGATTGGTTCTTCAAATTTTCTATTTACTTTATTTTTTCTTATAGAAACTTTATTTATTTGTTATATAACCTGTCTATTAATTCTAATTTGATAGTCTGCTTGTGTCTGTTTTTGTTTTGTTATTTCATGTTTCTGTATAATATAAACAGAACTATATATAAGATCTAATGGCAATTTCTCACTGTTGCTATTTTTAAAAAAACTTTTTCTAAGTTTTTCTTCTTTTCTTTATAGCTATGCTATTAGATTTGCAGCACACTTTTCTTTTATATTTTTTATTGCTTTCTATGTTGCTGCTTCTTTTTGTCTAATGCTACTTAAAGTGTTTCCTATTGTAAATTTTGCAAAAATTTTCTTTTTTCTTTTAACTAGTTTGTGTTTAAGTGATCATTAAGAAGAGTTTATAATTTTTTTTAATTAGTATGAAAGATAATTTGAATTTTGTAAGAATTTTTTTTTTTTGATATTAAGGTGACCTCTTTGGTCTTTTGACTTTTATTAATCACTTATTGGTATTATGGTTCAATGAACTACTACAGGA
>CAJVQA010007600.1:0-13682 GCA_910591915.1 Cetraspora pellucida | reverse complement strand
ATAGTATATTAATATGTACAACTAAAATTACTAATAAAGATATGAGCAAGGCCTTACCTTAATATCAAAAAAAAAAAAAAGCAACATTTTTTACTATGTATAATGTATTGTACAAGAGTTGCTTAATTGGAGCTAAGACTGGACCAGATTGGGACTGGACTGGAACCATAAGCACTATATAATCAGTCCTGTTAAGAACCAGAACAGACCAAATCAGATTGATGTATTCTTATATTTTTTAGGTTTAGTCTTTATAGTAGTACTGTCAAAAATCCATACTACCTCTCTATTTAGGTTTTTCTATATAGGCTCTGGCTTCTTAGTTTATAAGTTTATATAACCATAAAAACTTATCTTAGGTTTGCACTGCCTGATGTTGGTTTGCATTTCTTTGTATAACTTCAATATTATGTAGATGCCTTATAATCTGCCAATCATATTAGTGTGACTATGTTATAGGTATCTTATTCCAACTGATTAACAAAATGCTATTACAATAATATTATCTATATATTATATAGATGATTATTTAAATTTTCACCATCAGAGATTTTGAACTTATTAGCTACCACTTGAAGAATTAACAACTTATCTACTTTACTAAGTTATTACATCCCTTTACTATAATTTTTTTTTTTTTTAAATATTAATAATGAGGTTATGCCTTTAACTTTATTGAAATTTAATTGAAGTTTTTACAAAGAAAAGCTTGCTTTTAAATTACATATAAAGAATAAAGACTCAGACATATAATCTGCGACCTAAACCTACAAGAGTGGCCAAGGCTCACCTAGATTTGGGTTTGAGTAATAATATAAGAGAGAGGGGTATAGTATTTAATTCATTGGATAGTCCAAAGATCAATTTTAGTAATAATTTGTAGTATTGAAATAGAAGGTAAAGGTGGGTTAGAAGTGTGACTATGAGTTGAGTTAGTAGAAAGTGTAGTTTGAGACTGTGCAAAATGTAAAATACAGTATGAAATCCATATTTGTTTGTAAATTTGTTGGTTTAAGTGAAGAAGAAGTTTGATAGAAAGAATAAAAGCAGTATGATAAGAAATAGAAAAATTGTAAAAGTAGAAATAAGATCAATGGAAACTAGATCAGATAGAGTGAAAATAAGTGAAGGTATATATGAAGAGTTATGCAGTTTAAAACTGTTAAGTGTAAGAATTTTAGTATGTAAATCAGAAACAAAATTGGCAGGCATATCAAGATTAGTTGTATTTAAGATACTCTTAAGAGAGTTAGAGATTAAGTAATAAATTGTTTAGTTGATAGGCAGATAGCCTAATGAAGTGAGGAGCTGGTTTGGTTGCATTGATGACAGAAGGAAGAAAATGAAGAGTTATGTTTATGAAGAGTATGAGGAACAGAAAGGTCATCTGTAAGAATTTTAACTCAAAAAGTTTTCAGAATAGATAAATAAAAGCTGTAAGCAAAATTAGAAATTTTTTGATTGTTGTTGATATAAAGCCATGTAGCTTCCCAGTTAATGTCAGATGCAATAGTGGACCATTGTTGAAAACGATGTAGAGATGTTCAAAGTGATATGATGTGGGCTTGAATATAGTTCGAATAGAGTGTCAAATAGGAATTTCAATAGGAAATTCATTAATAAAAGAAGTATAGTTGAGGTTGTAAGGATTGTTAGTTAAGAATATTAGGTAAGGTAATATTTGGTAATTACAAGCAAGTTGATTAGCAAAGTTGTTAAATAGGTCATCTTGGTATGTGGTAACTTTGTGAAAAGTAAGTTGAATTTTATAAGACTTAATAAAGTTGATAAGTGTTTGCCAGATAAAGAAATATGGAGTATGAGTATAAGAAAGAATAAAAGCTGATTGGCAAATGTTATAGTATTTGGAGATTACTAATTATGAGTCAGTAAATATATGAACTGAGCAGTGTCTAGGAGCAATAATAGTTGCTGAGAAAATAGCAAGAATTTTAGCTTTAAAGTAGTATAGCTACAGTTTAACTTGTGTCTAAAATGAGTTAATAGTTGTAGAGTTATCAACTTGAACCCAACTTATGCCCATAGAGCATTGTGAGGTACCAAGATAGATAACAGAACCATCAGTGTAAAATGAAATAGATAATAGATTGTGATTTGAGTTAGCAATAGTTTGAAGCTTATTAACAAGTTAACATATTTCAAAGATAGAAAGTAGTTGTTGTAAATTAATTGTAAATGAAGGAAGAGGTGAAATATGTAAAGGATGTTGAAGGGCAACTGAGTATGCAATATCAAGAAAGTTTGTATGAAGGTTAAGGGTTTTGTCAGAATTGATGTGACAAAGTAGCTTAGTAGCCAGGTTAGTAGGAATAAAGATAGTACATTTGTTAGCAATTGTATTTGAATTAAGATGGCATCTAGTACATAATGTGGTAGTAGAAAGGGAAGTAGGATAAAGATTAGAAAACTGAGACTGGAATGAGCAGTGCCAGTGATTAATGAGAGTAAGGCCAGTAGGTGTATTATGCCTTTTGGCCTTGCTAATAATTATTTGATTATTGAGAACAGTAAGTAACCAAGGTTTAGTATTGGAGGTAAAATAGCTAGTAGAGTAGCAGAAGTAGTTTATAAAAGGTAGGTTATAATGGTCATAAAGAGTATGTTCATAAGAGTGACTTGTAGTAATATTATTAAGGGTAGTAAACCATTGTGGTATAACACCTTTTGGAATTTTGTTAAGTCTAGGTGAGATATGTTGCTAGTGCAATAGATATGAATTGTTATGAGTAGTGAGTTGGTTCAGAAAGAGGAGTTTATGATGTCTGAGTTGTTTTTTGAAAATAGGGTATTTTGAATGAAAAGAAAAAAGAGATTCAAGAAATATAGTTTCATTATTTAGAGAATATGGAATGTTGTAGATTGGGTTGATTAAAAAAGTCCAGTCAATATGTTTAATAAGTTGTATTATTTTAAAGTTTGTGATTAATCGATTGGGTTTATCAATTATTGGCTTAGGATGAAGAAAAATATTAGTAGGAAACCAAAGGTTGTTTTGAAGTTGTTGAATTCATATATGAGTAGATGTGCCTAGTAGGTCAGAATTGTTAAGTTATTTGAAAAGATTAGAAATGTGATGTTGTAATTGAATATCCCAGATATGTTTAATATTGTAGATTTGAGAATGTAATAAGGTATTAGATGGTATTGTACAGCAAAGTTTAGCTTTGAGCTTAACAAGACCAATGTGTTAAGTAAAAATTTTGTTACAAGTAGGTTGGTTAATAACAATATTGTATAAGTGGTATTTAATAGTAGGGATGATAATTGTATTGATAATGTAGCAAGTATGTAAATTAGTTATATATTTTGTTTTTGTAATTTGGATAAGTTGGGAGAATTCAGAAATAATTAATTTTAGATTGCCTATTATTTAAAGTAAACCAGCAATTTAAAAATTTAAAGGGTTGTTTGTAGGAATGAAGTAGAAGTAGGTGGTTATTATAAGAGATAGAGATATAGTGAGATGAAGGGTTGTTAGTAACCAGAATGGATTTTGAAGAGTTAACTTGAATATTTGTCATAGTATAAAATGATTTAGTTATAGATAATATATGAAATAACTCAGTTTGTAAGGAAGTGACCCAAAGGGTATCATCCATGTATGTTAGAACAGAGCATTATTTTTGTAATGAATGAGTTGTTTGAAGTTTTAGATTAGTGGTCCAAGTGGATTGTAAGATATACCCAGGGACTTTTGAGTATATGTATGAAATAAGTGGGTCATAGTAAATGCACTTAATAGAGGTGTAATTGTTTTACCCTGGTCAATACCATTGTGAACTGAATAAGAGGAAGTAAGACCAAGCTTGGTGAAAACTTGATTGTGATAATCAGTAAGAAGATTAGTAAGAATGTTAATAGTAGATGAAGAAAGTAAGAGATAGAAGAGTGAGTGTTTAAAAAGAGCAAGGTTTACAGAATCATATGCTTTGCTTATATTCTATAAGAGTAACCAAATATCTTTGTAATTGCAAGTAGCATCTTCAATAAGATTGTTGAAAATATGGATAGGAATTGAAGTACTATTATTAGGAAGTGCAATATAGTTAAAAAGTAAAAGAATAGGGTTTGAGAAAAATACAGAGCTAAGTCAGTTTGTAAAAATTTTAGTGTAAAGTTTGTAAATGTGTTCAATCAGACTGATAGATTATGCAAGATTAAGGTCACCATTAAAGGTGTTGCGTTTGGGAATAAGATAAATTCTACTATGTTTCCATTGTTTAGGAATTCTGTTATCAAGAAGGCATCAATTAAAAAGAGCAGTAATAGCAAAAATACATTAAAGACTAATATGTTTAAGTATTTTATAACTAATGCCTGTAGGACTACAGACTTTGTTATTAGGTAGTTGTGAAAGAGTTTGAAGAAGTTCTTCATTGGTAATAGGAGAGTTAAGAGAATAATATCAGTTTGGGTTAATGTAGGGAGTGAAATGTATTGTTGTTTCCAGAAGTTATTAAAGAGAGTTTTATTAATAGATCTGAATACAGTCCAATTATAGAAATAAGATTAAACATGTTGTTTAATAAGTGATGGATCAGTAATAAGTTGGTTTGTCGATTTTATGTTTAAAAGATGAACAGGTTGATGATAGTGATTAAGAATGCTGTTAATAGCCTGAGTAGAATGTATAGTTAGAGTAACACATCTTTTGTCAGTGGCTTTATTGATTTGTTGTCAAAGTAGAAGAGAATTTTTAAGATAACAAGCATAGTAAATTGTTTTCAAATAGAGTGGGCATATTGAAACTATAGTTGAATATAGGAGGGATTAATAGAGATAAGTAATTGGAGGTCACATTGTAACTGTTTATTAATTTGGAAGATGTTTTAATTAATATTTGAGATGTTAGAAGATTGGATTAGTTTTTTAACAAGTTTAATAATATGTCCAAGTTTTTTGAAAGAGAGATGTAATAGAGTACTATAGGATAAATACTAGTGGTTGTAGCTTTGTTTATAAAATATTTTGTTAGGAATTATATGAGTAGCGCATCGATTATGGAGCATTGAATTTTGTACCAAGTAGTTTCAATACTTTTATCAGTAGTGCTATTAATGAAAGTTTGTGTAAAGAGAGTTGTTGAGTTAAAGTATTAGCAAAGGAGTTCCAGTCTTCTGTAGTCATTGTTTTATAATTGAATATATGATGACTAATTCCAGTATGTTTCTGTAAGGATTTACTGTAGGCATGTAGAAATGTCCAAGTAGAGGTAAGAATTAAATAGTCACTTGAGATAGAGGTTTGGCTATTGTCAAGACTATAGAAAAGAAGGAATTGTATATTGAATTGGTCAGTTCAGATGTAGTTAATGCAACTATTGCTAGTGTTGTCAGACCAAATAAAATGTTTGTTGTTAAGACAAGCTCCAATATTATACATATTGGAATGGTTAAGAAAGTTGATAAGTTTATATTTAGAAGAAGAACTGTAAGTATGATCCTGTGTATTAAAATCACCAAGAATAATAGGGTGAAGGTGAAGTTAAGAAGCTTGTTGAATCCAGTTAATTACTGTATTTTGAGTTTGGTTACAAATAGCTATATCAGTAGATAAGAGGTATACTGAGGTAATAAGAAGTTTGATATTGCTTTAAAAAAAAAAATTAAGTGCAATAGCTCCTCCTGAATGGGTATGAATACTGTGAATATGAGGTTTAAGATGATAATGAATCATGATGGCTGTTCTTTCTACAGAAGTAAGAAAGTTGGATCAGTAGTAGGTAAAAAAATTGTTGTTATAAAAGAAAAGAATAGTTTTATCACAGAATTTTGTTTTGGTAATACTGGCAATAGCATGTTATTGTTAAGACAGTAATCTTGCCAGGCTTCTTTTTTTGTTAGATCATTAAAGCCTCTAACATTGTGTGTAGCAATAGTTAGATTAAGATAATGAGAACTTGAGTTAGAAGAGTGTAAAATAAAGTTATAATCAATAGAAGTTGAGTAATGATCATTAGAGAGAGGATCAGATAAAGTAGGAATAAAACTAAGAGAGGTGAATTTGAGAGGAAATTTGTAAAATAGTAGAAGAAGATATGGAGCAATAATAATATGATCTGACAAAAGAGTATCATTAGAAAGGTATAGGGGATGGGGTCCTGTAGCCTAGTGGTCTAGGTGCCCCTCTCTCCACAGACAAGGTCGACAGTTCAATTTCAGCTGGAGGCAACTCTGTAATTTACGAAAGCATATAAATGTACGTGAAGCCTTGTGGCTAAGTCCATATAATTAGAAGATCGGTATATAAGGAAATTCCTGGAAAAAAGATTCCTGATATGAAGAGTTGGCGCTTGATGTAAGAGAAGTGGTGAACATACCAGAAATGGAGAGAAGGCACACTAGCAGGTGATATAGTGAACATAAAAGAAAACTATGGAAAAGGAATGGACTTACCAAAATTGAACACTTCTGGCACCAAACCAGTTCTAGTAGATACAGGATATACTAAAATTGGATAAATCTAAGAGGTAATCTTGGTACTATACTTAGTAAGTTTGCATCAAGGGTAAATTCAAAAGGACTATGGATACTTAATAACATCCAATGAGGTGGGACTTAGATATAAATAGTAATTAGATAGCCCTAACCTGTTCTGTCATATACATAATGGTATACATTGTATATATATACAGTTAAGTGTTGAAAATCAGAAAGTTTAAATAGGAGACTCATAGGCGGGTTTTAGGTATGGCATTTAGTGGGTAACCTATAGGCAAAACCCTTAATTAGATAATGACTAAAGTTATACATGTGACTAGTTGTACTTTTGTTGATATACTCTGTATATAATATGTAATCTTATACTACTACTAATAAAAAAACACACAGGCGAGACTGCCTTTAAAATTAAAAAAAATCATTAGGAAGGTATATGTGGGTTTTATTGTAAGATAAATTAATAAAGAATGTGATACTAGATACAGTTTTGTTATTATTATATTTGTCATTATGTTGGATTAAGATTTGAATGATTTGATCATGAAGAAGAGGTGGTAAATTGTAATAAAAAAGAAATTTGTTAAAACATGTATGAAGATTATAGGAGATTAAAGATATTGTAAATGATTTTTCAAAATTGTCTTCTACAGAGTTGATTACCATATGCTTGGCTCTTACAGCTGTGCAAGATATTATTGTCTGCCCTGTACATTGGATCTGACCATTATTAACATGGCCTTCTATATAAATAGGCTTATTCACCTGCCTACTTATACATATTATTCTTCTTATTAACTACAATAATTGTATCATTTAATAAGGTGGTAACTGCTTTAATGTGTATTGTAGAAGACAAGGAACTTAAAAAAGAGATTGTAAAAAGAGTGAGTTAAGAATGAAGACAGGTTGGAAGTCAAGGTTGAATTTTTTTGCTAAAAATTTCTTAGCTGCAGGATAAACAGTATTATTGAAGTATTTAACAATTTGTAAATAGGTTGATTTTTGGTTTTTTACTACATCGAAGTAGGTAATAATTTAGACAAAAAATTTAGTATTAATAATGTTTTTGGTTAATAAATTGATTTTCTCCTTCTTGAAAAGAGACTGTATATTGTAATTTTCTGTAGCAGTTTGGTAATATAGAGAGAAGTAGTAGTAAAAGTAATAGTTGTGATATTTGGAATTTGTTTTAACTTTGTTTTGATTACAAACAAAATCTTTAGCTTGATCTGCTAGTTTGTTGAGAGCTTTGGTAGAAATGGGTTGGTTGAGTAAGGCAGTATGTTCTTTGTTTTTGTGAAATAGTGTAGTGTTAAAGGTTGAATAAATCCATGTTTCATCATCTTGAGGAGGAAATATTAGATAATATATTATTAAAAAGTTTGATACTATCATGAATTTTTTATTATTAAGATATTGATATGATTTGTTATCACAAATAAAACAATGAAAATTTGTAATATGAGATACTTCCACATGTCACTCATAAAGTTAATTGGGTTTTTAAATATATAGAATTCAGAAAGGTGCTTGGAGAGTTAAAGAATAAAGTGCTGACAGAATTGGATTTGAAGTGAAGTTTTGACTTTTTCTTTGTTAATAGTATAAGAAAATTGTTAACTATAAGAAGGGTAATAGGTTTCAAACTAGGAATTAAAATGATTAAATGAGTTTTTTAGAAATAGAATGCAAAATTTTTTAAGAAATAGTATTTTAGGAATATTAAAAAAGAGTTTGGTATTGAATCTAGTATCTAATTAAATGATAAGATATTTTTGATCAAGATCAGTAGTTTGAATGAAAGATTCAATTTTGAATCTTTTAGGTCTAAGCTTTAAATCTTTAGCAAATTTCTGATAATTAATTGATTGAAGTTGTTGGATAAAAAGAGGTAAAGTTGTGCAAAATTGAGGCAGAGTTGAAGGTGGTTATGAGCAGTATATGGAAATTGGTGAGGCAAAGATTTTAAGATAATTAAGTTTTGTGAAAAGAACAGTTGTGAATTTAAGGAGAAGATTTTTGAGAATAGATTCAAGAAGATCAAAAAGAATAGTAGCATTTTTGTCAATATTAGGATTGCTACTATAAATAAGGTCAGTTAAAAATTCTGGCTATTGTCCAGCCATGATACAAATAATATAATAAAATAAGGCCTTAAGTATAGGTTGAATAGGAGTGGCAAGTTTAATTTCTTTACTAAGATAAAAATCATAAAGAAATTTTTTAAGAAAAATAAAGAGTTAAAGAGAAAATGTGATTTGTAATTTTTTGTTAAATTGTATTTCTTCAATAATTGGAAAATTTGAAGCCAGTCATATATAGGATTAGATTTTGGTTTGAAAACACTAAAGTAGGTTTGAAGAGGAGGTTT
This sequence comes from Cetraspora pellucida, assembly GCA_910591915.1. NCBI lineage: Eukaryota > Fungi > Glomeromycota > Glomeromycetes > Diversisporales > Gigasporaceae > Cetraspora > Cetraspora pellucida. Next base: position 4,850 of record CAJVQA010007600.1, on the reverse strand, counting down.
GTTAGAAATACTGTCAGATGGGTTAGTATTGTTAGAATTATTTAGGTTTAAATTAATATTATCAGAAATGTTAGTAATTGGAAATTGATTAGAATAAGGTTAGTATTGTTAGTTGTAGTAAAAAAGAAGTCAATAAGATTAGAAGAAGTAGAGGTTTAATAAGAAGAGGTAGTAAAGGGATTGGTGATATGAGAGGATTCATGTAGGATGTTTTGGAAGGTTTGAGTGAGGTTTTTTTTGGTTTGAGATGAGCTAGCTTTATGTTAAGATGAGACAGTCATACAGATAAGATGATAGACTTTGTTGTTTTTAGTGATGTATTTTTCATTTGGATAATGGCAATCATTTCTCTTGGTACAGCTAATTGGAAGAGAAAATTTAGGACAGGTATAATAATGTACATCAGAAGTAGAAGATAAAGGAATATTGTCAGTTGAAGAGAAGAGATTAGTTAAGAGTTGTTAGGCTGGTTTGTTGAAATTCTTTTTTGTATTAATGTTGATATAAACTATAATGAATTCAGTAATTTGGATATAGTTAGTGTTAGTAGTTGAGATGAATTTGGTATAATATTTGCCACAGAGACAAGTAATTATAGAAGTAGAAATAGAAACTTGAAAAAAATGAGTAATTTTGTTGAATCTAAGGTTTTTAGTTAAACAAGAAGTTGGTTTGATTTTAGGAAGAATTGGATGAGTATTGTTACTATTTTCTTCTTCATAAAGGCCAATTTCAAACTATTAGAATAGTTTTGATAGAAGTAATTAAGATCTGCAGTATCAGAATCTTGGTTGGTTAATGTAGGCATTTTTGAAATTTGTTATAAGTTAAATGAATATTATATTAGAAACTTAGAAAAATTTCTAATAGTTGAATAATGATTTTACAAAGATGGCAGATGAGAACAAGGGTTGTATAATTGAGGTATTACAGATGTAATACTGGTGTATAACTAGAGTAATTGGGGTCACAAAGATGACTTAGATACTGGTACAAATAAGGTTTGCAATACAAATTGTTGTATACAATTAATAAAAACCAAATAAGAAAGTAACTGATTGTGTTTAATGAATTTCTATAAATAGATAGAATATAGGATTTTAGTGTAAATTAATAAAATATAATTTAGGAAATAATAATATGGTTATACAAAATCCATGTAAGAAAAAAAGGGAATAGGGTAAGAACAAAAAGTAAGAAAAAGTTTTTACAAGAAAGTAAAAGATAAATTTAGCTATATCTTGGCTGATATTAGGTTAAAATTCTTCTTTCAGAGCTTGTTTTGACTAGACAAATGTGTGCTATAACTTTAATTAAAGGTATAAGATAAGTTATTGCAGTAGAAATTATGAAATAATTAAAATTTTAAAACTTGAAACCAAAGGCTATCAGTAAGTTTTCTCTATGAGTTTAAGAGATAAATTTATAATATTTTTAGAGTATATGTAAATTGAAGAGCTGAACATGTTTATATAAGACATCAGAACAGATTGTTATAGTAAAATAAAAAGATATTAGTGTTTTTAGATGAGTGGTTTTTTAGTTAATTTTTGTGCAATAGATTTGCAGAAAAAGTTTTTCATTCCCTTTACTATAATTTATTTTAATAGTAATTCAAAAAAATCTAATAAATCTATTAATAACTTATAACTAATTTTTTTCTTTTACAGATAATATTCCTTTATATCTAATCTAAAGTTCATTATTATATCTGTTTCGAATATTTAATTTCAATTAGTTATATTAAGAAAAATAATTATCATTATTTTATTAAAAAATATATTACCAAAAATAATAAAGTTTACTATTTAGTTTATATAACTATTTTATCTTAACATAAAGCTAGTTCTTCTTAAACTAAAAAAAATTTTATTTAAATTTTTAGAATATTTTAACTAAATCTTCTTAAACTACTAATTTTAATATTGTTTCTTTTTATTAAACTTTCTCTACTATTTCTGATTTTATTAATTTTTTTTTTTTATAGCTACTAATACTAATTCTTTTTTTTAATATTAATAATAAAGCTATATATCTATTTTTATTAAATAATTTTATATAAAGTTCAGATCTATTTTTAAAATATTATAGTAAGAATAGAAGCTTAGACTAATTTATCTGTAACCTAAACTAACTGAAATAGCTAAAGTTTATCTAAATTTGGATATGGTAATAATATATAAAAGATTAGTTTAATATTTAATCTATTTTATATATCAAAAAGTAATCTTAGAGCTAATAATATTAAGAGAAGAAGGTTGTAATAATTATGAAGTAGAATTAAAAGATAAATTAGAAATAAAAATATAAATTAAAAATTTTGAAATATAGTAAGAAATCTAAATTTTATATAAATTTGTTGGTTAAGATAAAGTAAGAATTTAGTAATAAACTAAATTAAAGCAACTCTTTCTATAGATCACTTATACCAAAACTACAAAAAACATTTAATTATTTCTCAACTTTTTACTAAGTAAACCTTACTTGGCCCTTTATATAAAGTTATTCAGCACACCTTTTTCCTTTTAGGTGGCTATGTTTTAAGTTCCAAAAACATCTGGCTATTGAGAAAAGTTTGAAAAACCAAAATTTTAGTTTTATTTATTTATACAAAATTTTACTAATTAAACCTATCTTCTTACCTATTCAAAAGTTGTTCAACTCATTAAGACAAACTTTCTGATATATAATTTATCCAAAACAGACTAAAACTCATAGAAATATAAGCAAAAAGCAAAAACAAAAACTTGTTCTTTATAGGTTTTTCATTGGTATTTTAGGAAAATTTACAGGGTTGCTCCAGAAATTTCACTTTTCTGGTACTAATTAGAATTTTCTAAACATTCAATCAGCTTATCTGAAGCTTACACACTTTTCCAAACCTTTCTAACTAGTTTGAAAACCTCTAAATTAAACAAATTTTTTTATAAAACATACTTAAAGACCTATTTTTAGAACAAAATGCTGATCTTGACAATAACTACACCTGATACCATCAATCTTGATTATTTTTACCAAAAGTATCCTAAAAGCTTTAGTATTGATATTCTTGAAGATGCAACAAATACATCATGCCTAATTTCTGCAAATAAGCAACCAAACAACTGTTCAACTACAGAACTTAAAGGAGGAACTAAAAGTTGTCATTACTTTAAAGCACCTGAATCTAGTTCTATTATTACATGCTTTTGTGGCAAATTTCACACTCACTTTATCTCAACTACTAATCAAACTTACAAACAACCTGAAATCATTACTAGCAACAAGAAATCTAAAGATAAAAAGTCTTTAACAAATAATATCACAAATTTTACTGAATTTATTCCACTATCACCTACAGCATCACCCTTACCTACTACATACAACCATCAATATGCTAAATGCAACTTGCTTATTGCTTGCAAAGAAATGAATACTCAGCATTACTTGGCAGCAGATACAATTCTATACAATGACAAATCTTATCATAAAATATACACAAATATTCAATAACCTCCTTAACAATTAAGCTCTTCTCCTATATTTATCTAAAAACTCTAACAAGTGATTAGTTCCTATAATCTACTAGCATCTGAACTCACTTTTACAACATCATCTGCAAGTCATACTAGCAACCCAAATGCTATGGATTTGGACAACAATACAATTAATAATAATAACCAACAACCATCACAGTTTAACAAACAATCACAATAACAACAATAACCAGATAAATAACAACAACAACTAGACAAATAACAACAATAACCAAACAAATAACAACAACAACAACAGCAAATACAACCTAATATTAACAACAACTAACAAAAAATCAAAACCAACTCAACATTCGATTGGATTGCCAATTTTCTTATTACTGAAAAAATGAATGATAAATCTCAACTCCAAACAAACTTTGCTAGAAAAATCTTTAATTTTCTTAAACAGTATCTATATGATTTCAGGCCTGAAACTAAAATTAAACCAAAAATTAGTGATTGACTAGTCTTTAAAGCTAGCTTCTATTATTTAATATATAAAATAACAGGAGAAAGACTTTAATTTTTAGTTGAATTTATTCAAAAAAATAACCTAAATACTTATAAAGCTATAACTATTCCTTTCAATATACTTGAACAAACTCTTAAAAAACTGATTCTTACATTTACCACTGTATTTTTTACAAAACTTAACTACCAAAAATTCTTTGCATCATCTGCAACTATTCCTCCTTCTACAAGTCCAAATCAATTACAATTTTGTATTAATCTTGCCTGTCTTTACCTCTATCTCACAAATAACTATCAAGCTATTGACTATATTAAATTTACTGAAGATATTCAAATTAGGCCTAAAAGGTTTAGAATTTTATTAGAAGTAGTAGACTTTGATAAAGAAAAACAATATTTTATAATTAGTTTAGACAGCAAATTCAATATATATCTTAAATTCAATATTCCTAAAACACTCTTTCTATAAAAACATAATATTTCATCTCTCAAAAACTCACTTGATCACTTTAATCAGTGGTTCAAACAATTCTTTCTATTATATAATTGCAATTTACTAAACCTATAGATGAAACTAAGGTTTTTAATTCACTTAAATATCAATTTCAACAAAAATTCATCTTTCACCTAAAAGAAATTATGCCTTTCAAACTAAACTTTACAAAACCTAATAACTTATAAGAACATTATGATGAAGCAATTAAACACACTAAACATTACATTTTTACTTGTACAGATAGAGGCTGCATCTATTTATATGAAGCTGAATATACAAAAAAAGGAAAAGAAGTCAAAACTAACAACTTTGAGGAACAATCCCAATATTATGAACATTCTTCTTAACTTCTTAATAGCATCTTT
>CAJVQA010007599.1:0-13684 GCA_910591915.1 Cetraspora pellucida | reverse complement strand
GTCGATGGGATTTGAACACCCAACCTACCACTTGGGGGGTTGACAACCTGACCACTTTACTAGGTCACCACACCCCTATATTATTTTATTATTATAAAACAAATTATTATTATTTTATTATTATTATTATTATTATTATATTATTATTATTTAGTATTAGTTATTCTTAACAGCAATTATTAACTCTTTTCAACAATCATCTGAGCCAAACTTTTCAAAATGCTAAACTACAGAAAAACAATATAGTTAATATATTAAAGTTTATAAAACCTTCTCTAAAACACTAAACATGCATAGTAAGCATTAAAATAGAGTTAAAAAAGAAGCTATTACTTTGTGATAATAGTTTAAAGAAGCTCTAAAACTATAGAAGAAGTAATTGGTAAAAGCCAAAAGTCTTTTATAAAGTAAATAATAAAGTTGATATATTATTTTTTTACAACTATAAAACTTACAAGAAACTTTCAAAAGGATTAAATACTCACAAAAGCTATAATTTGGTTTACTTTATATCTTTTTTTTTTCTTGAAAAAAATTTGTAAAAAGTAAATAATTCATTTTACCCTTTTCAAAAAATCAATACATAAAACACCAAAACAGTCAACAGTATTTATTTTTTAATTGGGATTATATAAATAATATAGCAATATAAACATAACTTATACACATGTCTTGAACTGCTAAAACTCTATAAAATACTGCTTTTGAACTAATCAGTAATCTATATTAACTCTTTATATTCAAATAAATATTTTGTTTTATATAGTTTTTGTTAAATATTTTAAGTAAATAAAAAAATAGTAAAAATAATTTTATTTAGTATAGTTTATAATTTTTAAAAGCCCAATAAAGATTTATAATTGTAATCATTTATTAGTTATATAGTAAAAGTCACATATATATATATATATATATTTTTACTTTTTCTTTTCTTCTTTTTATTTCTTGTATTATATCTTTTATCATTTTTTCCTATATCTTTGTGTTTTTTTTATATATAAGTTTTTTTTTGTTTTTGTTTACTTCTTTATAAGAATATATTATAAAATTGGCAATATCTTATTGTAAAGTAGTGGTCAGATGTAGCCTTTGATCTACTTTAATTTTTTTATAATATTAGACAGTTAGTGCAGACAGATTACTTATAAAACTTATAAAAGTATTTGCAAAATGTTAGGTCAAGATTTATGCAAAATTTTTGTATATATATATGCAAAAAAATCATAATAAAGATGAACTAGCAAGGCTGCTCAAGTGAAGAAAAAAAAAAGTATTAGTTATTCTTATTATTGTATTATTATTAGTAATAGTTACTAGAACTTTTTAGTTATTTAATAATTTTTTAGTTGCTTAGTTGCTTAGTTACTTAGTAATTAGTCACTTAGTAATTATTAGTTACTAGTTGCTAAAACCTTCTAATTACTTAGTAATTACTTAGTTATTTAGTCACTTAGTTGCTTAATACTTAGTTGCTTAATTATTTAGTTACTTGGCTGCTTAGCTACTTAGCTTACAGATATATAAACTTTGCTAAATTCTCCAAGTCTAATTAAGCAACAGACATTTTTTTGTCTTTTAATATTATAAACACATTTTAGGATTCTTTAAAAACAGAAATCTAAGAATAGTCTTTTTTGTTATTATTTTAATTAATAAATAGCTTTTGATTATAAATTATATTAATATTCTCTTTTAGGATAATTTCTATAAACAAGATTTATCTCTCTTTTAGTAAAATAAAGTAAAGTTATTAATATTGCATTACTTTTTCTAACAATGTCAAACAGAAGCTATACTTCTTTCTTAAATATTATATATATCTATAAGGAATTTTCTATGCTATGTTGTTATTATAATATAAAAATTAAGAAGGCTTTTACTTATAACAGTATTGTAAGAATTGTAATAGTTTGTATTTGATAAATAAAAAGGTAGCAATTTTAGATAATACATTAAACTTACCTAGTATTATAAATAAACTGTTATAATTAATTGCTTATTAAATTTATTAAATAATAGTATTTTGAATTTGAAGTCCTTTTTTTTTTTTTTTTTTTTTTATAATGCCAATCATAATACTTTATTTAACTAATGCCAGATTAATACATTAGAGTTATTATATTTCATTTGTGCTACTATATTACTATATAGACACCCAACATGACATTATATCTGCACTTTCCTAAATTAAGACTAGTACTATAGTGTTTCAATTATTGTTACTAATTAAAGTAAGATTGTAGCCATCTTGTAATACTATATTTCCTAATTCTATCTAATCATAGTCCCCCTATCTACTTCTTGCAGTAACTTATCCTTTCTCTCAAATTGGTTGATTCCAGTGGTTTCTTGCTCTTCTTGCTACCAATTTGGTGTACACAGCCCTCCATGTATTGGTATCAATCAGCACAGCTGGATTTATTGAGATTTTGGATTATCATCTGCAGCTACCATGTACTCTTTTTGTGTACTCTCATAGTTGTAGTACTATTGTACTTCCAATTTGGTATTGCAAAGGGGCCTAGAACCTTGACTTATTATATACGAGTATGGTAACTATTAATGATGTTGTAATGTATGACTATTGTTTTGCTTCTTAAGAGTTTATAGTACCTGCCTAAGATGTTTTAATTTTGGTTAGACCAATTCTTTGTCACAGATCTTCTTTGTATGCATCGCTTCATTTACCACTCCAGTTTTAACTACATTAGTATTACCCTTCCAATCAAGTCTCTGCAAGTTAGATACAGAGATGTTGGTACTGCCTTATCTTGATAGGACTTATCTGTGCAATACTTTTTAGTAGTAGAATCTTCTGTAACACTGCTGTCACACATAGTGCTTTCTCTCTGCAAAGTTGATCTCCTTCCAGGAATTCTTAATCCATCCTTGTACTTTACCTTGGAACTTACTATAGGGCTTCACATCCAATTTGACTCCTATATTAGATTACAGAGTTAAAATCCTTAAATTTTGCCTTCAGCCTGACTTGAACCATTGACCTTGTCTGTAGAAAGTTGGCAGCTTAACAATTAAGCTATGGAGCCCAACCCCCAAATTTGAAGTCTTATTGTAAGTTTTTATATAATAAATATATAGAAATGATTAAAATTTATAATTATATTTGAAAAAAAGGTTAATAGCAATAGCATAGTTAGAAAAAGTAAAAATATTATATATATAAAGTGTAAAATGTTTATAAATTATAAAATTAGTTTTTGGTTTAAAATTGTTAATACAAGACCAGAAGTAAAAGTAATGTTTTAAGTTGTAAAATTTAGTAGCAATATTGTCTTTTGCTATTTTAGTTTCTGTAATTCTAATAATATTCAGAAAATAGTGATACAATAATTTTTTTAAATTTGTTGTTTGAGGTTTTTATTATATTCTTAAACATTATAAGTACAGATTGTAAGATTTAAAGAAGAAATATTAAAGATACTGGTTTGTAATAAATACTAGAAATAAAAAAAAAAACTATCTAAATGTAATAATATAGAAAAGACTAATGTGTTGAAGAAAAATCTTAAAGATGTATAAACTAAAGGTTGGCTGCAGAATAGTATAATAATAAAAAAAAATATTTAAACAAAGATTTAAGTTTATAAAAAGATAAATATAAGCTTTACTTATATTATATTTAAAGAATATTAGAACTGATTTTTTAAAATAGTTGTTAAAAGAAAAAAATCAGAAGATATGTGAATAAAATATAGATGTATATTAAAGTATTGAAAAAAATTGAAGTTTGTAATATTGAAAAAACTTATTATAGCAAAGTTAAGATAGTAATGCTTAATTTTATTTTAATTAGAAGATTTATATAATAGATTAGTAAAGTTTGTATAAAGTTTAATATTATATTAAATTATAAACAAAAATATAAACTTTTTTTGCTAATTACTAAAATACAAAAATTTGCAAAAACAAAATTAAGATTTACAGAAAAATTAGTATTAAAACTATGCTTAAATGCTTAACAAAAAAGAAAAAGCATTTGAAATAAACTTAACAGGTAAAGCAGCAAAAGAAAACAAGCCAAGCAACAATTATAAAAGAAACAAACTTATTAAACAAGCTTTAAAAAATAAAAATTTTAAAAAAATAACATAGATATAAAATTGCAGATCTGTTTAGAACATGTGAGCACATAAAGAAACAAACAAACAGATATGTACAAATATAAACAGAATAAATATATAAGTATTACAGAATGCATATAATTGTAAACAAACTAAGAAATAACATAGAATATAGCCAAATAATAATACAAACAAAATTAAAAGAATCAATAACATTAAAATTAGTAAATAAAAAAGCAAAACAGAACTAAAGCTTATAAACAGCAAATAATTAAAGCAAGAACTAGTAAATAGAGACAACTATTTCAATGTAAGAGACATATTAGCAGCAGCACTATAGAAAAAAGATTTAATGAAAATAGTAATACTAGAAAAAATATATAAAGTAATAATTAAAATAGATATAAAAGATTTGACAAGTATAAAAAAGTAAACAGAAAAGATAAATTGTATAAGCCAATATTCACTAGTAGTGTAAAGCATAAGAAGCAAAAAAGTTCAAACAACATCAAAAAAAGAATTTATCATGCCAGAAATATATATAAAAAAAATAAAACGAAAGACAGAAGCAGTAAATATAATAATAAATAAAAAAGAGCTATAACAAAATACAAATTTAGAAGAAAAAGAAAGGCAAAAAAGATGAAAAAATAAAAAACTTACAGTTACAAAAGCAACATGCATAGTAATTAAAAAAGCAACAACAAACAACTATATAAAAGAAGAAATTAAAGCACTAAAGACAAATATAATATAACAAGACTACAAATATATTATTATAGCAATTAGAAACCAAGAAAAATTAAAAAAAATAAAAAAAAATAAATTCATAAAGCTGAATAATGGAAGGACAAAAATAATGTTATAGAAGCATTACTAGAAAAAAGCATCTGATTATTTTTAAACAGTAATTGTAATAGTGAAAAAACATATATAGCAAAAATACTAGTATACAATGTTTTTAATAATTTGCAAGAAGAAAAAACAAAATTTGTTAAAAGATTACTAGTATTTAACAAACATGTTAAAGATGTCAAAGAACTGTTTAAGAGAAGTAATGCTTAGATTATTGTTATATTTGACTGCAAATATAGCAGAAAAAAGCAATCAGCAGAATTTAAAAGAAACACAATCACTAGTTCAGAATGATTTCAGATATAGATAAATTAGAAAAAGATGAAATTAAGAAAAAAGAGAAATTAAAGCAGAAAGATGAACTAAAAGAAGAAAAATAAAATAAAAAAAAGTTAAAAGAACAGAAGTCAAGTTTTTTAATCAAAAAAAAGAAAAAACATAAACAAAAAAAGTAAAGAAAATACAGTAATGTTAATGATATAGAATTTGCCAAAAGAGAAATCAAAGTATGAAATTAAATACTTAGTAAAAAAGATAGTTAAGATAACAAGATGCAAAATCAAAAGAAGTATATACAGAACAACAGTAATGATAAAAGTAAAAAAAGAAGATAAACAAGCATTTTTATATATAATTTCTTTAAGAAATAAAAAGTTAGCAAGAATAACTACAGGCAAAAAAAAAAAGAAAAAAAAAAGAAAAAAACTAATTTATTGCAAAATTGAAAGAAATATCAAAAAGAATCTTTGAACTAATTCTACTATAAAAACTTAAAGTCAGAAAGACAATAGCAGTATATATTTTATCAAACAGATAGGAAAGACTAAGAAATTACATAGTAGTATTATTTAAAAGTCAAGCAAATATAAATATAACTACTAAAAAAAAGGTCTAATACAATAGAGTCTTAATGTTTTAAGAAGTTAAAACAAGAAGAATAAACAGAGAATTTTATAAAAATAGTAGCAAAACACAAAAAATACAAAAGAAAAAAAATAGAAGACTTCAATTTAAAAAAAAAGCATATAAGTATAAAGAAGTTTATAAAGAAAAACAAATATAGTATAAGATCAAATAATAAAAAAGATGAGTAAGAAAGTAAAAACTATCAGAACAAAAAAAAAGAAAAAAAAGACCTAGCTGTTATAAACTAGAAGAAAAAAAAACTAAGAGAAGAAATTAAAAATATAAAAAAGCTACAAAAGCAAATATTAGATATAGAAAACATACTAGGCCAAATACTAGAAAAATTAGAAAGATTGAAGATAGCTAAGAAGAAGACATAGAAGGCCTAACCAGATCACTCCTAAAGGCATCTTAGTTAAACCAATAAGAACAAACAAGAAGCTTGAAGATTTTCTGCAAAAAAAAGAAAAAGTATTTGAAAAAAGAATAAAATCTTTTCATCAAAAAGAAAAGAAAAGCAGAAAAAAGAAAGATAAAGCAGTAAACATAGAAATAGAACAAAACCAACTAAGAGAAAATAGAAAAAAGAAAAGAAAGAGTATATTATAATATTAATGAACTTAAACCAAAGGTTAAAAGCTTGAAACTCTGCTTAGCTAGACAGAAGAAGAAAAAATTACAATATTAGAAATTATAAAAATAAATTTTACAAAGAAAGAAGAGAAATTTTTAATATACAAAATAACTAAGAAATATATTAGATATTGAAGTAGTATAGCAAAAGACAAGAAAAAAAAATCAGATATAGAAATTCTAGTAAAAAAATATTAAAGAAAACATATAGGCATAATCAAAAAAATAAATAAATATATAATAGAGATTATATCATATTTTAAGCAAATGAAGTTAATAGTAATAAAAGTTTATCAAGAATAATGATCCTAGTGTAGTAGTTAGGTTGTTATCCTCCAAGCAGTAGATTCAATATTCAATTCTCATTGACAGCAAAATTTTAAACAAATGATCCTATTTTAGCAAACTTATCTATAATCTAAGGTTTGTAGATTTTGTAATTCTAGTTATACCAAGACTAACTTTGAAAGTATACAATGTTATACAAATAAATTTAAAAAGTATATACTCAGATTAGAAGCCTATTTGGAAATTCTGAGTAGAGAGATAGTACAACATTCTACAGTACTATTTGTAAAAATCTTGATCCAAAGAAGAAAACCTGAAGCAGATGACCTGTATAGGCAAGAACTTTTAGATAGAAGGTCTACCAATTTGGTCATTAGTTGATCCAGACATGAAGTTACATCATGCAGAACTAACTGAATTGGTAGTATAGAAAAACTTGCAAAAGTAGACAAAGTATCAGTGAGGTTGTAAAAAGAGAGTACTGGAGTTGTATAAATTTTGCAAGAGTTGTAAACTAGGTTTAGCTATAAATTAGAATACAGAAGGCTCTAGTAATGATGTCTTAAGAATAATCTGTATGAAATAAGATATAAAGTTCTAAGGCTATGAGTATGCATCTAGAACTTCTCAACTAACATCATGTAATAGAGATATTCTAGTGATACAGTATAGATTGCAGTACAGAGAGTTTAAATAGGCAACACCTGTAATTGAATTGTAAATATGATAGCTAGTATAGAACCTATATATAGACAAACTACTTAAATTAGATACCAAAAGTGTATGTGTGGCTAGATGTATTTTCTAATATAAGATAGCTCCTCTAAGATAATTGAACCACAAGCTACTGTGTCTTATTATACTAAATAAAAAAACCCTAATTCTAAAAAAACTAGTTTAACTATAAAAAAAAAAAAAAGTAATAAAAGTTTATATACTACCAAATAACAAAAAAATAAAAAGAAACATTTAGCAAAAAAATAATAAAAATCATTATAAAAAAAAAAAAACAAACACAAATAGTTATTATAGAGAACTTTAATCATATAATAAGCAATACATTAGATAAACAAAACTTACAAGCTGCAAGCTTCAAAAGATTACCAATATTTAATTAAATAAAACACCAAGACTTTTATAATACATATAGAGTAGAGTTGTTAATAAAATAATATACTTTAAAGCTATATTAGAGTAAGCCCAATCCAAGTTAAAATAAATTAAAGATATGTTTAAAAATCTGAAGTAAATTTGAAATAAACTGAAGCAGCTCTAAGCAAACCTGAAATAGCTACAAAGTAAGCCCAATTCAAGCTAAAGTAAGTTAAAAAGTTGCTTAACTCAACTCAACTCAATCTAACCTATTAATAATATTAATATAGAGAAATGTATCCAATTAAACAAAAATATATATAGTCAAATACAGAAGCAGCAACAAGAATTAACTACATATAAGTATCAAAAGAACTAGCTTCAGGTTTAAAAGAACAAAAATTAAAGACAGAATAAATTACTAAAGTAATCACAAGATAGTAATAGCAGAAATATAAGTAAAATATATAATAGCAAAAAGTAGCAAAGTAGAAGTCAAAAAAAAAAGCCAATCAAAAACAATATATCTCTATAACAAAACCAAAGATAAAAATTGGAAAAACTATATACAAAAATTACAAAAGTAATTAAAAACAAAAGAAGCATTAAAGTGTATCCAAAAAGAAAAAAAAAAAAAAAAAAAAGATACAAAAAATAAACAACATATAGGACCTAATAAAAGAGGTGATTATAATAGTAGCAAATAAACATATATCTAAGAAGAAAATTTACAACATAGCAGAGTGTGGTAACCTAGTGAAGTGGTCAGGTTGTCAACCCTCCAAGTGGTAGGTTGGATATTCAAATCCCATTGATGATGAAAATTTGAATAATCATCTATATAATATTTATATTATGGCAACTGTTACTAATGATTAGGTTAGGATACCTGTAATAGTGGTTGCACCAGCATGACTGGCAGGTCATAGGGCATTCATGCAATGTTGGAGTTATACAGAGAAATGCAAACTGACAAATCAGGTGGTGCAAACACTAGATAAGTTATTGTACCTGTGTAAATCTATTGAAATTAGGTAACAAGAAGTCCATTTGAGAAGACCTGAGTAAAGAGGTAGCTGGATCTTCAATGGCTCTACTGTAAAGGCTAGACTGGGAAAATGGATACCAAGGTTGTAGTACCTGGTCGTAGTAGTCAGACAGGCAAAAATCTTTGGGTTAGAAGGCTTGGAGGTACTACTAACTAGACCATCAGAACAAACCAAAGAAAAAGGATATTAGGCTGACCCGATATATTGATGGACTGGTTGTAGTTCTACATGGGCTATCTGGATTGGAAGTTTGGTAAAAAGGCTAAACAAAAGACAGAAGTATACTAAAGTACTGAGGTTATGCTATAAAGTAGATGATGGGGTCTAAGTGAACTCTACAAAAGCATAGTAATTTAATGGTTAGCCCTAATTGCAAGTGTTGATTCTGCCATAGCAATATCTAGGTCAGCTGTAAAAATAGGTACAGAAGGCTCTAGAAGGTTTATCTCAAGGATAAATTAGTCCTAAAATTAAGGATGATGATCTGGGCATCTGAGATGACCAGTAATGTTAACACAGATTACAGGTTTAGAGGGTTTAAAGTAGAACACTCAAGCAAAGGTGTTAGGTACAGCAATTGGTGAAGAACCTTCAGGCAGACTCCTTAAATAGGTAATATAGAAAAGTTACATGTGTAGCCAATTGTACGCTCTTCTGTAGTAGTTTATTGAACTACAATACCAATAAGTGATTAATAAAAGTCAAAAGACCAAAGAGGTTATCTTAATAAAAAAAAAATAAATAAATAAATAAAAGATTTTCTATTTAGCATTTATGTATTTAAAATTACTACAGCTTGCTAGTTTTTAGTAAATTTTATTACAATATATATTGCTAAACTTAATTGTTAAAATTTTATTAAAAAAATTAATTTTTAAAAAATAATATAAAAATAGCAATACTAGTATAGTAGTTAGGTTGTTATTCTCTAAGCAGTAAGCTTAAAATTCAAATATTACTAGTAGTAGAATTTTAAAAAATAGTTTTATTCTAATAAAAAAAGCTAACAAAAATCAGATAGTTTTTTAAAAAAAGTGATAAAATTAAATATAAAGAATCTAATCAGGTATATATATATATATTTTTTTATTAAAGACTATACTTTATAGCAAAACTTTATTGATATTATTAAAGTTAGGTATTATACTAATTTATACAGAGATAAAAGTACAACTAGTCATATATGCAACTTTTAGTTGCCTATTTAAGTAGTTCATTCTAGGATTCTACACTAGATGCTATACCTATAACCTACTAAAAGATTATTTATTTAAACTTTTTAATTATCTGCTTTTGTCATAATGTAATACCAACTAACTCTCTGTATATATCTAACTGATATATCATCTAAGCAGTATAGTACTTACTCTTTTTATATTAGTCCTTAGGCCATTATACTTTTCAGAATATGTTATCTATTAGTAAGGTGCAGAGAGCCTTTTATTGTAAATTATCTACTTATTTTTAGAATATTAACAAGAATTACTCTTACAGAGTTTACCCAGATTCTGGCACTAACTTCATAGCATATCTCTAGTATTTTTAGTATATCTCTGCTTTAATCTTAGACTCTTAATCCAAATAGTCTAAAAGGACTATGACCTGTTCTTGATATATTAAAGCCAGTCTAATATCCTTTTTCTTTAGTCTAAAATCTGATAGTTTGGTTGATAATACCTCTTACCTGAGGTTTTTGCCTATCTGATTCCTCTATATTAGTAACCATATTCTAGGTTTAGCCTTTATAGTAATATTATTGAAGATTTGTATTATTTTTTTGTTCAAAATTTTAAATGAGTTTTGGCTTCTTAGTTTTACAAATTCATATAGTCACAGTAACTTACTTTAGATTTGCATCATCTGATATCAGTTTGTATTTCTCTGTATAACCAAGAGTACACAGATGCCTTAAACCTGCTAGTCATACTAGTGCAATTATAGTTATAGATATCTTATCTTAACTGATCAACAGAATGCTGTCACTATAATATCATTTATATATTACATAGATGTTTATCAAAATTTTGCTATTAATAAGTTTTAAACTTACAATCTACTACTTGGAGAGATGACAACTTATCTATTTCACTAAATTGTCACACTTTTATCAGATATATATTAAAAAAAAGAAAAAAGAAATACTTTTTGATAAAAAAAAATCAGGTAATAAATGATATTGTTTTAACTTGATTAGAGTATTTAAGCTTGTAATTCTGTAATTCAGTTGTATTACAACTAATTTTAAAAGCATACAAAATTATATAAAAAATTTTAGAAAATATATATTTTATAAGAAGTTTTGTTTAAAAATTTTAAATAAAAAGATAGTATAATCTTTAATAGTACTATAATTTTTTTTTAACTTAAGCAATTATATTAGTACTTTATTAGAATTCTTGATACTATACAGATTACAAAGAATTTTTCTAATATTTAGTTCAGCATCACCCAACCACCCTATTGGTACCTAAGTATGATCTGCTACACTACCTCAAACAAAGGTAAACTGCTTGTCTGACTGCCACTCTACAATAGGATATTACTAATCTGATGACATTTTCTTATAGAAAAACAAAAAAACAAAAAAGATTTTATATATAAAAAAAAACAGAAGTATAGGAGTAAATATTAAAAGATACAAAACAAGAAATAAAAGGAGAAAAGAAAGAAATGAAAAAAAAAAAAGTGTAAAACTTGCAATTCACAAAATCAGATGATCATGCTTTAATTCTGTATTAGGCATAAAACTTGCAATTCACAGATATTAGATAATCACAATTATAAGCCTATGTCAGGCTTGTAAAAATTATAAACTATACTAAATAGAAATTACTTTACTATTTTTCTATTTACTTAGATTATTTAAACAAAAAACCAACAAAGAGAAAAAAACTTCAACTTTATCATAGAGAGTTAGTATAGGATATTGATTAGTCTAAAGACAGTGTTTGATAAGTTTTCAGCAGCTTAAGATATGTGTATAGTCATGTTTATATTGTTGTATTATTTCTGATTTACATCATAAACAATCCTGTTTAGAAAGTAAATACTACTAACTGTTTTGGTGATTTTACATGTTGATCTTTAGAAGGGGGTAAACTAAATTACTCACTTTTATAAAATTTTTTTTGAAAAAAAAATAAAAGAGCTAGGTAAACCAACTTTTAGTTTTTGTAAGTTCTTAACCCTTGTAAATATCCTTTATAGGTTTTACAGTTGTGTAGAACTAATATATCCAACTTTGTTGTTTACTTAATAAAAAACTTTGGCTTTTACTAACTACTTCTTCTATAGTCCTAAAGTGTTTTTTAAACCATCACTACAAGGCTATGACTCTTTTTCAACTCTATTTTAATGTTCAACAATGCATGTACAATATTTCAGAAAGGTTTTATAAAGTTTAATATATTAATTATATTATTTTTTGTAGTTTAGCTTTTTGGAAAGTTTGGTTCAGATGATTATCTAATAGTATTATAATAGAATTTATTTTTTTTCTATATTATTATATATCTATTTTTAGCTTTATATTATATTTAATATTTTTTTTAGTATTTTTATATAGTTTATAAATTATTTTATTAGTTTTAATCACTTATTTAATAGACTAATATTTATTTTATTAGTAGATTTCTTATAATATTTTATTTTAGCTAATAGTTGTTTAAATATCTAAAATAATAGTTGTTTAATGTTACAAAGGCTCTGATCAAAGACTTCAAGTCATGTTTCAAATATCTTAGATGCCTTAGAACATTCTAAAACAATAGAATAATTAATTTAATTATAGTTAATTAATATTTATTAATTATAATACAATATTTACTATAGTGTTACTATATATTTTCTATATACTACTATAGTTATTTTTAGTTGTGCTTAGAACAACACTTGTAAGAAGACTTTTAAATACTAAATAACTATAAAAAGTTTTATAGATAAATATATAAGCTATACAATAATATTTGTTTTACTTTTAGTTAATATATAAGTTATTGTACAATAAAGAGATATAACAACTTAGTAAAATAGATAAGTTGTTAATCCTCCAAGTAATAGGTTGTAAGAGCTATGTCATTAATTATCTGATTATTTTTTATCAAAGACCTACTCTCTCTCTCTTTTTTTAATATATAAGTAGTCAGGTTTTTTATATATAATTTTAACTTTTTTTACCTTTCTTTTTTTTAAAAAATCATCTAATTTTTGATATTTCTCTAAGTTAAAAACTTAGCAATAGTGAAAATTTGAATAATTACTTATATAATATATAGATGTTATTATAATAACAGCATTTTGGATCTTACTTCATTGGGCTATTTGTCCATCAACTCAAACAATCTATCACTTAATCTCTAACTCTCTTCAGAGCATCTTAAATATAACTAATCTTGACATGCCTGCCAATTTGGTTTCTGATTTATATACTGAAATTCTTACACTTAACAGTTTCAAACTGCATAACTCTTCATACATACTTTCACTTATTTCTACTCTATCTGGTCTAGTTTCTACTGACCTTATCTCTACTATTCACAATTCTTCTATTTCCTATCGTACTGCTACTACTCTTTTCATCAAACTTCTTCTCTATTTAAACCAACAAATTTATAAACAAATATGGATTCCATACTGTATTTCACATTTTGCATAGTCTCAAACCACACTTTCTATTAACCCAACTCATAGTCACTCTTCTAATTCACCTCTACCTTCTATTTCAATACCACAAATTATTACTAAAATTGATCTTTGGACTATCCAATGGATTAAATACCA
>CAJVQA010007598.1:0-13684 GCA_910591915.1 Cetraspora pellucida | reverse complement strand
AGAATGGCCAGAGGAGGAGATAGCAATAGGCTTAGAAGGATGGCAAACATCAACAATAGCAGAGCTTGTAGCAATATAAGCAGCAATATTAACAATATCAAAAGAAAAGCAAGTAGAAATATACATAGATAGTAATGCAGCAATAAGAAACATTAATAGAGGTTTAGAACAAACAGATAAAAACAAGATCCTTAAAAAGAAAAATGCAATATGGATAATGAAGATTAGAGACCTTATTATAACAAAAAACATTCAAATAGAGTTAGTTAAGGTAAAGAGTCACAGTAAAGATAAATAGAATGATAAAGCTGATAGCCTAGCAAAAAAAGGAGCAATGAGCAAGGAAAGAATACAGGTCGAAGAAGTCAGTTGTAAAGAAATAGAGTACTGCTTAGAGTGGGAAAACAAACGAACTGATATACCAGCAAGATTGTTATTAGTGTTGCTTGCTGCAAATATGAATTGCGACTTTTTTATAGCGCAACTAGGGTTGTAACTTATTGTTGCAATAGACATAACCATCTTAATCTAATAAATGATGACTTATTTTGTAATAATTACAACATAAATAAGTTGTAAATTGCAAGTTGCGACTTTGCAGCAGGCAACTCTAATTGTTATGTTAGCTAGTAACAAATGCAAAATTAGGAGCAGAATAGAGAGAAACAAGAGCAATTAAAGAATTAGAACCTGAAACAGAAGTTACGATTTATGATTAGACATTTTTTTGGAAAAGGCTAAAGATGACGAAAGAAATACATTGTACAACAAGAAGAATTAGTGCCAGAAGAAGTGCATTTATAAAATGTGTAATAGACAAACTTCTGACCCTAGAAGAACTCAACAAAAGAAGACCAAATGTATATACAATGACCGAATTTCAAGTGTGCAAAAATAAAGTCAAAGAAACGCAGATGCATCTAGCAGCATGCAAAGGACAAAGAAGCTTATAAAAAAGAATACAAAAAGTGACCATTGCAACAGCCTAGAAGGGACTTAGTGAAGAGGAAAAAATCTGAGTTCCTTCATATAATTATATACAGCACTCTTTGGTAAAACAGAAACAGAAAAAGTAAGAATGAGAGAGGCTCTAATTAAAGGCCTAATTCCAAAAGAAATGCAAGAAAGATTATAGCAGCTCCTAAACACAAAGTCAAGACAGAAGTTTGCAAGTGTAATAGCAAACATGGCCTGGAATACATTCTACAAACAAGTATGAAGAGTCCGATGTGAGAAGATTATTAAATGGGAAAGAAAAGTAGGAATAACAGATAGATTAAAAAAGGGAAAGGAAAAAAAGAAGACAAGAATATGCAAAGGGAAAAAGGCAAATCAGCAAAAGATAGAAGAAAAGAAAGAAAGAACAAGAGAAAAAGAAGAACAAATTAGAACAGAAACACAGAAAACAATTTTGGGACTTGTCATAGAAGAGAGAAGACCCTTCTATTATAGACTTTAAGTAGTTAGACAAGTAGCTTACTTCTGCTTAAAGTAATGTGACAGGTTGCACTTAGGTACCCCTAAGGTGGCTGGGTAATGCTAGACTTAGATATTAAGGATATTTATGTAATTACAAATGTAATTTCAAAATCTTAATAAAGTACTAGCATGACTGCTTAAGGAAAAAAAAAAAATAATTAAATAATAATAATATTCTGAGGATGGTGATCCTAGTATAGTGGTTGGGTTGTTATCTTTCAAGTGGCAAATCTAAGGTTCAAATCCCACCTATGATGAAATTTGGAAATTATATCTGTGATACAGAAACTGTCTCCTGTCAATCATTTAGCCTCATGCAGCTGTAATCCAAATACACCAAGTCAGGGTCCTACTAATATTGAGAGCTCAGGACATTTATGCGAAATGTAATATTACATGTATATAGAGAAATGTTAATAATTGGTATTGCATAAGACTTTGGTGCAAACCCACAATAAGACCACCAGGTGTAAAAGACTAAGGAACCGAAGAGATGGAATTCCACTTGGAAATTCCTAAGTAAAGAGGTAGCACAAACTTTTGACAGTGCTGTTGAACTGATAGAAGTCCAAAAAACACCTTTATAGGAACTGAAGATTAAAACCGAACATCAAGATGTGTAGAGAAGCATATGACCAACCAGTTACCAGATTCACCAGAAGAAAAGAATACTAAGGTATATCATACCAGGCCATCTGGATTGGTAGTTTGGAATAAGACTGATGGTTCTGAGTTGCGACTAGTAGGGGATGATAGAGAAGATGTTGGAAAGATAGGTACCAGAGTTTGGATGAACTTTAAAAGGTAGAAATAGTATAACATAGCGGTTTAAGGTTAGCTCTGACTACAAGTGTTAGATAACTATAGCATTTTATATAAAACTAGGTTAGCTGTATATGGGACATGGAAGGCTTTAGTAATGATGCTTCTGAGGATACACTGCATGAAATAAGATACAGAGTTCTAAGGATACAGGTAAGCATTTAGACCTTCTCAACTGACTTACATAGCAGAGATGATCTAGTAATACAGTAAGGATTGCAGTACAGAAGGTTTAAATAGGCAACATCTCTAGTTGGGTTGCAGGTATGGCAGCTAGTGTAGAACCATCAGCAAACTACTTAATTAGATACCAAAAGTATACATGTGACTAGTTGTACTTTCTAATGTAAGGTGACTCCTTTGAGGTCTTGGCCATAAGTCCTTATACCCTAACTATACTGAATAAAAAGCCCTGGCTCCAAAAGAAACTAGTTTAACAAAAAAAAAAATTTAATAATAATATTTTATAATTTATTAAATAGAAATGAAGAAGATGAATTTGATGAAGAAATAGAATAGATGGATTGTAATGTTTGGATTTGAATAATTATAAAAATAAAGATAATGATAAGAAAAAAGAAAAGATAATAATAATAGAAAAAAATGAAGAAGAGGTTGGTTCAGATAAGAAATAAGAGAATTGAAGACAATTTAAGTTGAATAATAAAGTTGGAGAAAGTAGTCATAGTCAAAAAAGAATATAAATATATTATTTTTTGTTTTAATAAAAAGTATAAAAATTATTATCATAAAAGAAAGTTTATAAAAATAAAAGTTTTGATTATATTAATAATAAAAGAAAATAAAAGAGAAAAATAAAATAAATGTTTAAGAAATTTAAAGCCAATATCCTTCTAGATACTATAAGGATTGAATAGGTCTATATTTGGAATGTTACCTATTGGCTTTTTTGTATTAATCAGGCATAACAAGATTGTTTACTCTTTACAAGGATTACTAAACATTAAAACTTAGAAATATTCTAAAACATAACCAGAAGAAGAAGTACTAATAACCAAACTGTTCACTGCTATATATGGTCTTTAAATTTCAATAATACAAAGCTAGTACTTACTAAAATACTATTTATAAATACAACTATTACTTTATATTATTTATAAGAAAAAGAATAACTATACTAATAAAAAATAAAATATAATAAAATATATATATGATTGTTAAATATATATAATATTCAAAAAGTCATTTTTTTTAGTATCTTAAAACATAATAGAACCTAAAAGAAATGAGACTTTATAGATTCATAGTCTGATTCAAATTAGAAAAATTTTTAAAGTTTTTTTTACCTATGTAGTATAGTAAAAAAAAATAGTTTTTAAAATTATATTTTTTAAAAAAGATATTTTTAAAACCTTTTTATTTTATGTATTTATAACTTGAGCTCTTAAGTAAAGTTGTAGAGAAGATTTTTCTGGTTCTAACAGATATTAAAATATTAAAATTGATCTTGTAAATGACTTTTTATAATGATTTTAAGAAATGCTAAATGTCTTTTTTCTTTTCTTGGGGTTTCTTAAAAATCATTTTTATAGATATTGAAAAATGTCATCATGACTTCAGAACTGATTTGTAGATCAGGTAAGCATTTACTTACTAAGATATAATATAATAAGAAATATAGAAAAAGTTTCTGTGAGTAGAATAATATATGTTTTATCTTTCTAGATTCAAAACTTATAGAGATATAGATAAAAAATGAAAACCTTTCAAAAATTGTTTTTGTAGTTTCTTCTTTTTTAAAAATTTTAGTGTTTCTGTATACAGATTCATTTTTCATTAATAATTTTTAGTATTTTACCAGGGAATAAGTTTTTATAAAATGATTAGTACTAATAGCAATAAATAATAAATAATAAAATAATAAATAATAAAATAATAAAAATAGAAAATAATAAATCTAAAATATAATACTAGTAAAATAAAGAATTCAAATAATCAAATCAAAACCTAAATAATTCTAAAATATGTGTATGTACAGCTGACTTATGATATCAAAAATCAAAAATCAAAAATTTAAAAATCAAAGCTAGAAAATAAAAGCATAAACTTCATAATTTCAAAATTTTAAAAATACAAAATACAAAATAATTAATTCAAGTTGAGTTAGTAAAGATATACCTAAAAATATAAATTTCAAAAATACTTTTTTTAATACATCTAGGTCTTTACCAGAATAACTATTCCAATATATCTAAATTTTTGGCAGGATAATAATTTTAATACATCTGGGTCTTTGTCAAAATAACTATTCTAATACATCTGGGTCTTTGCCAAAATAATTATTTCAATACATTTAGGTCTTTGTCAAAATAACTAAATTTAATTTTATATTTTTTTTATTAATATATACATGGTTGAACCTTCCAAGCATTAATGTTCAAGAGTACATGATAGAATCTTCCTAGTTTGGATAATAAAATTAAATCTTTTTAGAATTATTTTTATAAGAATAGAAATATACTATCAGTTATTTTTGTTTAGAAATAACAAATTGTCTTGAAAATATCTTTTATTAAAAAGAAGAGACTTAGGAACTACCTACATCCAAGATTTATTCTAAACCAAACCAAATAATAAAATTTAAATAAAATCTGTTTTTATAAAATAATTTAATAACTAACTATATTTAAGATTATAAAAAATATTCATATTAATATATCATTATCTCTTATATATATAATAGTCAACAGTAACCAATATAAAACCAAAAAGAAATAAGATATCTAGAAGTCATGTAATTTCTTTAGATCTAAAAAAAAAATTTAAAAGTTTTCACTATATGGTACAGTAAAGGAAAATCATTCTAAAAATATATTTTTTACAAAAGTATCCTGAATATGATATTGGTAATAAGTAACTATATCTTGGATTCTTAATTAAAGTTGTAGACCAGACTTCTATGATTCTAACAGTAATTGAAACATTAAATTTAGTTGAGTAATTAATGTTCTATAATGATTTAAAGAAATCTTGAATCTCTTATTTTTCATCTTTTGTTATCTTCAAAAAGAATTCTATAAATATAAAAAAATGTTATTACTACTTTGAAAGTGATTTACAAGTCAGAAAAATGTTTTAGTATTATAATATAGTATAATAAAATTTATAGAGTATCATTCTGTAAATAGAATGATATCTGTTTCATCTTTGTAGAATCGAAATTCATAAAGATATTAAAGAAAAACAAAATATATTCAAAATCATTGTTGTAAAATTTTCTTTTTTCTTCTTTTTCTCCTTTTCAAGATGTTGGTACTAAGTTAATAAGTCTTAATACTTAAATAAAAAATGTAGAGAGACTTTTTATGAATCTAAAGAAGATGAGTTTATCCAAAACGGACAGATGGGTAATGAGATATTAAGGGTCAAAATTTGTATAATAATATTCGAAAAAAGAAAATTTTTAAAGAAATTATTATAACAAGAAAGAAGTTAAAGCTTTAACAATTTATAAAGGATCAGTGAAGCATTTTTATATTAAGTAACCTATATATAAAAATATAAAGAAAAGCTTCAAGAATCTAAGAAAGATAAGATTTCAAAGATAAGATAAAAATTCATAAAGATATTAAAAAAAACAATGATCAACAAATTTTTATTTTTTACTAAAGAAGATTTGTTATATGTGTTCAAAATTTTTTATATTTCTGTCAGAAGACATCAAAATATTACAAGATTACAGCCTTCTTGGTACAATACAATCAAGTAACAAGGTCACCTGGTACAGTAATTGACTATTACAAATATATACAGAGTAAAGGTGTAGTAATTCATTTTACTACACAACAGCAGGCAAATAGTTCGAGATAATAACAGTATATAGTATAATGATTCTAATCAGAACTACCCTAGAATTCTCTATTCATAGGGTAGTCGATATATTGTTAGTATAATGTAGAATGTTACTACACTCAAAAGAGGCATTGGATTTGGTGAATATAAGGTAGATATTTATTACTATATTCTACATCCTATTCTATTCTCTGTTCTTTATACATTTTAAGCACATTACTTATATACTTTTTTCCTATCTGCTAAATACACTATTTACGCGCTATACACTATATATGCTATATCTACTTTATGTGCTATATCTGCTATATATACTATATATGCTATATACACTATGTTTACTAATTATGCTATATACCCTATACTTACTAATTATATTATAAATATGCTATATCTATTAATTAATATGTACTATTGTTTAATTATGCAATCAATTTTTAATAAATTATTGACAATCCTATTTTAGATTATAACAATAGATTAATTTTTTTATTAACAACACATATGGTGACAACCTTGTCTATAGGAATTATCCTAGAAGGGAAATATCACACTTTATCATTAAAAGATCATTATGTTCGGATTGAAGTATAGAAACTTATAATTAGCAGAAAAGAAGAAAAGTTATTCTTTAAATATCTTTTTACCTAATTGGGGTAGTGGAGGTTTGAGTGACATCTCTTAATACTGTATTTGAAGTAATAGAGATTGTGTAGAGACAAGTGAAGTTTGTACAGAGATAGTTGAAACAATGTTTATATATATTTGTTATTTGTACTTAAAACACTTAGAGCATGTGTCAAGATACTTAAGTCTATGTAGGGACAGTTGGGATTGTATAGAGACACTTGGGAATTGTATTGAAGATATTTGAAATTGTATAAAGACACTTGAAGATTGTGTTGGAAATACTTAAGATTCTTATATTGTGGTATTTGATATAGTAATTTGTACTAAAATATATAAAATTTGTGTAAAATACTTGGGGTTTGTAAGACAATAGTAACATCATAGATGTTACTCAATGTCATATGCCTGTATTACACTTCTAACAGCCAATTAAAATTCTATTATCTAACTACTATATACTATAATATAACTATGCTAGTAACTAATAATAAATATAATATAAAATACAATAATAAATATATAATAACTACTAATAATATAATATACTATACTATGCTAATAATCTACTTTATAATAATTGTTTATATATTATGTTCAAGTAGTTGAGTTACTAAGTAAAGTAAATTAAAAAAATCCTTTAAATTAAAGCAAATTTTTTGAATAACTTCTTACATTTTATCAAATAAATATAAAGATTCTTCATATTTTAAATTTATTCTTTTATATAAAATTTTTGCTAACATTTTTATAGCCTTAACAAGATCAATCTTTATTCTAAAACTTTTCTTAAATAGATTTTCTTTTTTAGTACATTTTTCTTTCTTGAGACCTTTATTTAAGAAATTTTATATAAGATTTATATAACAAATATTATATAATATATTTTCTTATTTCTAGTCTTTCTTTATCAGATCATTTTTTTTAGTTTTTATTTATTTTTTATCCTTTAATAGATAAAATTTTTTTAACTCAATAGCTTAGAATTTTATGCATTTCTTGGTTTTAAACTTAATTTTATTAGATAAATTGTATTATTAAAGTTAATGTATTAAAATAGATTAAAAAAATATATTATAATACAATGCAAAAGCTTCAAGTTTACTAAATAAAAGTGATTACTTTTACTAGTTATAAGAGGTTACATAGCTTTTTAAAAAAGTATTATAAATGTATATAAAAATTTTTTAAGTGCTATCTAATTTAACCTTAATTTTTCTATTTGTATATCTGTTAAGCTATTACATATTTCAAAATATATCATCTGACTATAGAGCTCTAGAAGACTTCTATACTAATTAACTGCCTATATTTAGTCTTTGTTAATAGAGCTTATCTTTGCAGATTCTACTACTTATAGTATACTCTTGCTTTTGTTATTAGACTTCTATCCAGATAGCTCAGAAAGATTGTAATTTGTCTTTAATATACTGAGATTATAACATCTGATATCTTTTTTCATTAGTTTAAGACTTTCAATAATCTGATTAGTAGTATCTTTTATTTGAAGTTTTTGTTCATCTAATTTTTTATATTAGTATCCATTTTCTAGATCTAGTTTTTATAGTAGTACTATTAAAGTTTTATATTATCTCTCTACTTAGGTTTTTCTAAATAGGCTCAGCTTTTTAGTTTTACAAATTTATATAATTATAAGAACTTATCTTGAGTTTGTACTACCTATTACCAGTTTGCATTCTTCTATGTAACTAGCTACACAAATAATCAATAACCTGCCAGTCATGCTGATATAATTATAGATACAAATATCTTATTCCAACTGATTAACAGAATGCTGTTATTATAATATTATCTATATATTATATAAGTAACTATCTAAATTTTTACTATTAATAGATTTTAAACTTACAACCTGTCATTTGAAAAGTTAACAACTTAATTATTTCACTAAGTTATTACACTCTTATCTAATAATTTTAATTATATATTTTATAAAAAAATCAAAAATAAAATTCTCTTAGTAATTATTGGCATAGCTAATACTAAATTTGGCTAATGTTAAAGTTTATGTAATAATTATTCAATAGTAAGTCATGATTAAAAAATTTAAAACAAACATTAATTTTAAAATACTGAAAACTTACAAAGAAACAACCTTTTATGCATTAGCAAAAAAGTTTTTTTTTGATTTTATTATATAGCTTACTTTAACCTTAATATAATCTTTAATACTAATTTAAATACTAATTCTAATATAAATGAACTCTGTATATAATAACAAAATTGTTTTATTATATGTTACATAACTTTAGCATTAGCCAAATTTAGCATCAGCTGTGATAATTATTAAATTATTTAATTACTAATTAAGAACTAGTACAGTCATTAGATCTTAAATCAAAAGTATTATTATTTTAATTTTTAAAAAGTCAGATAATCTTTCTGATCTCAATAATGAAAAACTAATATTACTACCAAATTGTAATAACAAAATATTCATAAAATTTTTGGCTAATAGAATTTATCTAATTTGTAAAAAATGATTAGTCTAATTTAACAAATTTTTATAAAAAAAATTAATTATTAATATAGTACTAAATATTATTACTATACTAAAAAACTAAATTGACTAAATTTTTTTATACTAAATACTTTTACTAAATTAGTAAAAGACTTTTAATAGCAGACAAAAGACATTTCTTTTAAAATATTGTTTATAATAAAAATTATAATAAAAATATATGAATTTATTATAATTATTATAGACAATATTCTGAGTTTTGATAAAAAAGATGAGGTCATTGCCTTAAAAATCAAGTTTGAATCATTGATTTACTATGTTCTATAAGGTCATTTTCAAGGCAAAGACCTCAAATGATTTATAATTAACAGAATTAATTACAATTTTATAATTTAAAAGATGATAATTATAGTATAGTAGTTGGGTTGTTATCTCTCAAGTAACAGATCTAGTGTTTAAATTCTATCTACAATAGAATTTTAAAAATTATACTTATCAAACTGTCTCTTAATAATTGGTTGGATTAGCATTTCTGTAACCTTAAGTTATACTATTTCAAATAAAAACTCAGAGCATCTATGCAAAATATAATATTATATATATATAAAAAAATATTAATAACTAGTATTATATAAGACTTTAGTGCAAATCTACAATAAGATTACCAAGCATAATAAACTAAAAACTAAAAAGTTAAAAGTCTACTTAAAAATTTCTAAGTAAAGAAGTAGCATAAACTTTTGATAGTATAGTCAAATTGATAAAATTTATAAAACACCTTCAAAGAGATAAATAAATAAACCAGATAACAAGATGTATAAAAGAACATATAACCAAACAGTTTATCAGAATCACTAGAAAAATGTATATATATGTATATTATATTAATTATCTAAATTGGAAGTTAGAAAAGTTTTGTTAGTTCTAAATAGTAGTTAGTAAAAGATAAAGAAGATATTATAATAATAGATACTAAGGTTTTAGTAAACTTTACAAGACTAAAAATAGTATAATATAGTAGTCAAACAAGTAACCTTTATAACTGCAAGTATTATGCAACTATATTGAGTTATATAAAACTACTTTAATTGTGTATAGAACACAGAAGGTTTTAGTAAATTTTTTGTTGAAAATAAAGTAGTTCTAAGGATCTTGAAGATATTAGATACTTGGATAGATATAGTCTTAAAGATATTATTGTGATACAAGTTTGACTATATATGCAGAGAGTTTAAATAGGCAAGTTGCATAGTTGGCTTGCAGATGTAGCATCTAGTATAGAATTTGTATAGTAATGTATAGGCAGACTACTTAAATTAGATACCAAAAGTGCACATGTAACTAGTTGTAACCTTTTATATATAGATGCTTCTGGAATCATTTATGTTCAAATACTTAAATAAAACCTTAATCTTTAAAGACAGAAACTTTAATTTAAAAAAAAAAAATTAATAACAATTTTATAATTCAAATATTAAAAAATATTAAGTTTAATAACAGATTTACAAGAATAGTTAAGTTTCTTCTTAACTTACAAACAGTTTATATTTTAAATATAGACTTTAAATTAAAAACAATAATAGTAAAAAGTTAAGTATAGCAAAATAATTTACTTTTATTTTTTTTATATATTATAGCTCTAAACTTTTTAATTTTAAAGATTTAAAAAAAGTTAAATAGTATAAAAATAGCAAATTATCACTTTAAAGTTATTGTATATATTAATAATCTAACAGTAAGAATTGGTTTGCAACAATATTAAAAAAGGTTTTTAGTATTATTTTAAAATTTTAAAATAATAACTAATACTAAAATTAATTTTAAGAAATTAGTCTTAGTTTTAATAATAACAATAGTTAAAGTAACTAGTTTTTTAAATTAAAATCTTTTTAAGATTACAAATAAAAACAGTCAGCTAAAAATTTTAGATTTGAAGTAAACATTAAAGATAATTTATCAAAACAAGTCTGAAAAAGAATAGTTTAAAATATTAAAAACAAAATAGAAAGAATTTTTATAAAAAATTTTGTTTATTTAAAAAAGATTCTGTTATTTAAATTATTTTTTATTTTTAAAATTTAGTATATGCTATATCTACAAAAAACAATTAAATAAAATTAATATACTAGTTTCTGGGGATGTGGTAACTTAGTGAAGTAAATAAGTTGTCAACCTCCCAAGTGGTAGGTTGTGAGTTCAAAACCCATCGACAGCAAAAATTTGAATAATCACCTATGTAATAACATAGACGATATTACAGTAATGACATTCTGTCGATCAGTTAGGATAGGATACTTGTAACTATGGTCACACTAGCATGACTGGCAGGTCATGGGGCATCTGTGTAACCTTAGTTACACAGAGGAATGCAAACCAGTACCAGGCGATGCAAACCTAAAATAAGTTCTTATGGCTATGTAAATCTATAAAACTGAAAAACCAGAGCCCACTTAAAAAGACCTGAGTAGAAAGGTAATACAGATTTTTAATAATACTACTGAAAGGCTAGACCTAGGAAACAGATACTAATATAGAGAAGCTAAACAGGCAAAAACCTCAGGTGAGGAGTACTACCAACCAGGCTGTCAGAACTGATCCAAAAAAAAGAATATTAGGCTAGCTCGATATATCAAGAACAGGTTACAGTCCTATCAGACTATCTGGATTAGGAGTCTGAAGTCAAAGCAAGGGTATACTATAAGTACTAGGAATATGCTGTAAAGTAGGTGCTAGGGTTTGGGTGAACTCTACAAAGGCTAACCTTGTTAATATTCCATAGAGTAAGTAGGTAGTTAACAAGAGAGTATCCCAAAACCTTACAGTCAGATGACATATTCTAAAATGTTTAATGGCTTGACAGATGTACAAAAGAGAAAAACTAAATGTTGAGTTAGATGGCACTTAGTTGTATAAAAACCAGATGTTACTCATCTGGATGTAGTATAAGAATTAGAGTGTTTAAATAGGTACCCTTCTAGAAGGTTACAGGCATGGCAGCTAGTGTAGAAACCTTGGCCAGACTACTTAAATAGGTAACCAAAAGTTATATGTGTAGTGAGTTGCACACTTATCTTGTACAAGTCATATATAATATATTGACTAAAAACACAAATAAAGGCAGTAGCTACCAATAATATTGGCTTTAAAAATAAAAAAAATAAAAAAAAATACTAGTTTTTAGTTAAATTAAAAACAAATTTAAGCTACTACTAAGATACTTAGTATTTTAACTAAACTATTACAAAAAGGTTTTAATATTCTAGTATTTAAAAACATATTAGACTTTAAACTTATTTTAATTTTAATTAAACTTCTTTTAGCAAATAGTCTGTAAGTCAAAATTATAAGATTTTAATTTTATAAAGTTTTTAAACTAAAAAAATATAACTGTAATAATAGCCTTTATCAAAATTTTAATAAGATTTAAAAAAATAACTAAATTACTAAAAACTATACTTAATTGTATAAAAAAAACTTAAAGAAACTATTTTAGTAATCAGTAATTAATTATAAAATATCTTGTAGTTAAAAATTTGTAATATCTTTAAAGATCAATTTATAATACAAAAAGCTGCTAAATTTCTAAAACAAAGCTTAATAAAACCTACTACTATAGATTTTATTATGTTAACCAGAAGATTTTAAAAAGGTTTCTAGTTGATTCCAGTATAAAGAACTGCTTAACAAAATAAAAGAAATCTTTTGAAGATTGAAAAATAATGCATTACTATTAGAATATTATATATTTTAATAAAAAAATTAATAATAACTGCTTAAATTATATAAATTAGCAAGAAACTTTATTATAAATTATTAAATTAGTTAATTTTTTTAAAGGAAGTTATATTTTTTTTAAACTAAAACAGAAAAAAAATATTTTTAGTTAATAAAAAAAATTCTAAAGGTTTTAAATATAAAAAGTTAAAAAAAAACCAACATTTTAGCTTTATATTATAATAAAATATAAAATATAGCTATAATATACTTAAGCCAGATAAAAAAATATTATTATTTTAAAAGAAACTATTAAACTTTTAGAAGTAAGATAAAACCAAAATAATCAGATTTTTGAAAACTAATTGTAAATAAATAGTAATAAATAGTTTGTTAATAATATTAACTAATTTACTTATTTTATAAACTATTAACAGAACTATGTTTTTGCAAATTTTATTTGAATCTTAATAACAATTTTATCTCTTAAACCATATTCCAGGCAAATTTGCCTGGAAAATTAAATTGTATTTAATATTTTTTAAATAAAATAATAATTTATTAATAATATGAGATATATTTTGCTTATAAAATATATTCTTAAAAATATATTTTATAAACTTTATTATAAATTTTTTTTCAAAATATTAATAAACTTTTATATATTAATATTTTAAAGATTATATTTAAAAATTTTTACTATTAAAAATTTTTCAAGATTTTTTAAAATTTCATATGTTTCTGAAG
>CAJVQA010007597.1:0-13685 GCA_910591915.1 Cetraspora pellucida | reverse complement strand
TTTTTTATTAATTAATTAAAAAATAAAAAAGTTTTATTAGTAGCATATATCAAATTTAGATAAAAATATAAATATTACTATATAAAAATGATCTTTATGACCCTACACTAAATTATAATATAATATTTACTATAGTATTACTATATAGTTTCTATGTACTACTATAGTTATTTTTAGTTGTACTTAGAAAAACATCTGTAAAAAGGCTTCTGAATGCTAAATAACTATAGTGTTTTGTATATGAACATATAGGCTACACAATAATATTTATTTTATTTTTAGTTAATATATAAGTTATTACACAATAGAGCATTAAGCATTGATAAAATTAGAAAAATGCAGAATTGTTTATCATTTGTACACAAGCATTATTGATAAAATACACATAGAATTTCTTAATTTTTGCTGCATTTTGGATATCCATATGGTTCAAGATGATGCTACAACACATAATATTCTGGTCAAATGTACTTTGAACTTTAATCCTAAAAAAAAAAAATTTACTTCTTTAAGATTTAATAAAAACTGCTTTAAGAATAAAAGACTACAAAAAGAAAGATTAGTAAATCTTAAATTTAGAAAATATAGAAGAATAAAACTTTTACAAAATATATATATAATCTATTATTAGAGTTTTTAGAAAGCTAAAAGCAGTAAAAAACAAAACTACAAAACTAATCAAAAATATTACTTAACTAAAAAAAAGGCTAGTATATAATTCTGAAAACTATTTTTTATACTTACAAGTTAATATGCTAAACTTAAACTTTTAAGAAAAGTTATTTTAGTTTGCTAAAAAATAGCAAACTTACTCTAAAGCTCAATAGACTAAACAAAACAAAAAATCTACAAAATACTTCTTTGGCAAATATAAACTAAGAAAACATGCTTAGTACTAAAAGATATTAAAAATTCTAAAGTCTTGCAACAATAAAAAAAATACTCTTTGTTATATATAAGATAAATATATAGAAATTTACAAAAAAAAAAATAAAAATATTAATTTAGCAAAAAAAATTACTAAAAATTTGCTGTAAGTTTTTTTTGTATATAACTTAATTTTTATACAAAAAATTACCTAAAAAAAGATTAGTAACATTATTAAAAATTTTCTAAACAATAAAACTTTTAATATAGATAAACTGATATATAAGTTTTATAAGCTTATTGAAGAAGTAATAATATTAGGTTTATATAATGTTTTTAATTATGCTTTTAGCTTAGAAGTTATGCCAACTTTTTAATATAAAAGTTTAATCTTTTTAATACTCAAAAAAGTAAAAAACCTTGAAGATATAAATAACTAGAGACCAATATCACTAGTAAATAGTAATGCCAAAATTTTTCATAAAAAGTTTAGTAGAAGTATGATGACTTAGTGAAGTAGTCAGATTGTTAACTCTTCAAGTAGCAAATTAGATGTTCAAATTCCATTGATAGTAAAAATTTAAATAATCATCTATATAATATTCATATTACAATAACTGTTATTAACAATTAGGTTAGAATACCTATATTGATAGTTGTATTAGCATAACATATAGATTATTGAGCATTTGTATAAATTACACAAAAGAATGCAAACTAACAATTAGGTGTTGCAAATTTTAGATAAGTTTTTGTATTTATATAAATCTGTTGAAATTAAGTAACAAGAAGTTCATTTAGAAAGACCTAAGTAGAAAGATAGTCAGATCTTTAATAGCACTACTGTAAAGACTAGTCTAAAAAAATGAATACCAAGATCATAGTATACAGTTGTAGTATCTGGATGGGCAAAAATCTTTAAGTTGAAGAAGGCTTAGAGGTACCACCAACTAAGCCATTAGAACAAATCAGAAGAAAAAAATATTAGACTAATTCAATATACTAATAAATTAGTCATAATTTTATACAAGCTATCTGAATTAGAAGTTTGATAAAAAGACAAATAAAAAGGCAGAGGTATACTAAAGTACTAGGGTTATGCTGCAAATTAGATATTAAAATCTGTATAAACTCTATAAAAACACAGCAGTTTAATGATTAAGCCCTAACTGCAAGTGTTAGTTCTGTTATAATAATACTGAATGAGCTATAAAAATTGATATAGAAGGCTTTAGAAGGTATATCTTAAGGATAAAATAGTTCTAAAGTTGAAATAATAATCTGAGCATCTGAATATAACCCAGTAATATTAATACAAGCTGCAGATTTAGAAGATTTAAAGTAGACCATTCAAGCAGAGATATTAGATATAGTAATTAGTAAAGAACCTTCAGACAGACTTCTTAAATAAGTAATATAGAAAAGTTACATATATAGCTAATTGTATGCTTTTCTGTAATAGTTCATTGAATTATATTATCAAAAAAGTTATTAATAAAAGTCAAAAAACCAAAAAGGTCATTTTAACACTAAAAAAAAAAAAATAAATAAAAATTTTGGTTACTTATTTTAACTTTATAGTTAAGAAAATAGTATTTTATTAACAATATAGATTTATCAAAAACAGGTTTATTACAAATGCAGCTCTTTACATTATTACTACTATAAAAAACCAATTAGATCCTTTTAAACAATATTGATTACTTAACAAAAAGTATTTGATTATATTAGTTATAATTTTTTAAAACTTATACTAAAGAATATAAATTTTAATACCAAGTTTATAAGCTTAGTACTTTTTTTTTTTAATCAAAAAACTCATATATTAATGCAAAAGCTATTTCTAAACTGCTTAAAGTAAAAAGAGATATTAAACAAAAAAACTTTTTTCTCTACTTTTTTATATACTAGCCTTTAAGTCTCTTATAAGAAACTTAGAAAAACAATTATAAAATATAAAATTAAAAAACTAGTTTTTTAAAACTTTTACTTATACAAATAATTTAATAATAGAAATTGGATCTTTTATAAACTAAAACAAATCTCTGATAGCATTAAGTCTATACAAGGCAGCTTTTAATATAAAAATTAATAAAACTAAAACTAAATTAATTTCTTTTACTGCTATAATCAGATGAATAGAATTTAGTAAAAAAGAACAATTTATTAAATTATAAGAACAAGAAAATATTACTATTTTAAACTAATATTCTTACTAGTGCTTAATCAAAAAAAAATCTCTGAGTTACTATGATTAATAAACTAAAAAAGTTTTTTGACAAGTTTCTAAATAGAAATCTTTTTTTTAAAAAAAAACTTTAATCACGAAGTTACTTATTTTATCTAAAATTTGATATTTAGTCTATTTGCTATCTCTAAACAGAAAACAAGTTGCAGAAATAAATAGAATTATAACTCTTTAGATTAATAATATATTACGAATGCTTCTTAGATATTCTATTTTTTAGCAATCTATAGAATTAGCAGGTTTTTAAGCCTTAATTATTAAAAACATACTAGATGCTTGCTTAATTACAATTTAAATAAAGCTTTTTACATTCAACTTTATATAGGCAACATATAAAAAAAATAAAATATACTTAATACTTAGTAATAAAAGAAATATTTCTTTTATTTAAGCATTAAATTTTGGCAATACAAATACAAAATTTTAGCTTTCAGAATAAAAACCTTATTTAAAAATCTAAATAAAAATTAAAATAAAAATTCTCTTTACTTCTAATTAACTCTAAAGTAGTAATAAAATTATAATTAAAGAAATTAAAAAAGATAAAATCTTAGTCAAAAACTTCTAAAAAAATTTATTTTTTTATTAACTATACTACAAACTTTTTTATATATATTACAATATACTTAGCTTTCTTTGAAGTCTATATGTAATAAAAAAAATATATTTTCTAATATCTTTTTTATATAGCACTTTTTTTGAACTATTGACTAAGACATATTGAATTATTAGAGACAAAGAACTGTACTTAGTATTTAAATAAGTTACAAACTATAAAACATTTTACTTTAGAATGATCTTGAAACATAATAATCTAAAAGAAAGCTTACAGTTTTTTTATATTGATAAAGAAATAGCTATACTATCTTTATTAGATAATAACTTTTAAGTTTTTTTTAATACTTATTCTCAAGTTCTGACAACTTTGACCTAGTTATATATTATTACAATTTATAAAATATTGTACTAATATATTTCTGTAAAATGAAAAATTCAGATACACCTTTTAACTCTCTAAGCTTTCTTGTTAGAAATCATATTTTAAAGAAAATATAAATTTTAAAAAAATAACTCTTTGAATACTAGATCTAAATCTTTAAACTAATATGTAAATATTTAAAAAATAACTAAGTTATTTATAATATTTTAATAAAAAAGCATTATCTGTACTCTTAGTTGTAAATACAACATAAATATTTAAAAAAATTATATGTATTAACTTTTAAAGTTAATAATATTGTAGTTAGACTTTGAGATCTTAAATTATAAGATTGTTAGTTTAAATCTTAGTGATAACAATTGTAAAGATATATTTTTAAAAATAAAAAACTGCAACATTATAGAACTAGAAATTCAGGTATTCAAAAATAGACTTACTTTTTAAAAATAACAAATAGTCTGCAATTAAAAAGTCACATAGTAAAAAACATAAGTTAGAGTTTAATTTAGAATAATTAAAGTTATAAAATATAATATAAGAGTAAAATCCAATATTTATAGATATTATATGAACTTATAATGCATAACTAGTTCTTGATAAAGCTAATAAAACCTTTTGATCTTAGCAAAAGTTAGTGTAATAAGTTACTTTTAAAAAGTTTAAAAGTATAAACTAAAAAAAGTCAAGGTTTAGTAATTTTAAATATTAAGAACATTGTTTAAAAATATGTACAAGTATAGAAAGATTTTGCAAAACTGGCAAAAAAGAAAAAAACATATATATTAATTATATTTTAAGAACTTATTAAAAAAAGAATATATATATTAAAGTTAAATTATAATTATTTAAATTAATAAATAAAATAATATTATTAATTAGAAAAATTTAATAAAAGCTAATAAAAAAAAGTTAAAAAAAATAAATATCAAAATTTATATAAACTTATAAAAATAAAAAAATAAATAATATAACAATTAGGACCTTTTGAGTTGATAACATAGTGGTTATACTTTAAGGTTACAAATTACAAGACTGCTAGTTCAAATTCTAGTGAAAGTAATTATAAAAATGTATTTCTAAAATAGAAAACTGCAACATGATAGAACCAGAAATCCAGAATATTAATAAATAAACTTATTTCTAAAAGTAATAAGTAATTTGTAATTGAAAAGCCATATAATGAAGAATATAAGTTAGAGTCTGATTTGGAATAATTAAAATTATAAGATATAATATGAGACCAAAAGTCTAACATTTATAGATACTATATAAACTTATAGTACATAGCTAGTTTTTGACAGATTCTAGTAAACTTTCTAATTTCAGTAGAGATTAATATAATGAGTTGTTTCTAAAAAATTTAAAAGTATAATCTAATAAAGGTTAAGATTTAGTAATTTTAAAAAACATTAAAAACATTGTTTAAAAAAATATATAAAAATATGAATAAACTTGACAAGACTATTAAAAAAGAGAATATATATATATATATAAAACAATTAGAGAATAACAATTTTAGTATAATAGTTGGATTGTTATTTTCTAAACAATAAGTCTAAAATTTAAATCTTACTAATAGCAAAATTTTAAAAAATAATTTTATTTTAAAAATTTGAATAAAATGTCTGAGATTGTAATTCTATAATTCTGGTTATACTAAAATTAACTTTAAAAATATACAATTTTATATGAATAAATCTAAAAAATATATATTTTATAAGAAGTTTTGTTTAGAAATTCTAAATAAAGAGATAATATAATTTTTAATAGTATTATCTGTAAAAATCTTGATTTAAAGAATGAAATTTAAAGCAAATAATTTGTATAAACAAAAACTTTTAGATAAAAAAGATTTACCAACCTGATTATCAGTTGATTTGAATATAAAGTTGCATCATATAAAACTTATTAAATTAATAATATAGAAGAATTTGTAAAAATAGATAAAATACTAATAAGATTATAACAAAGAATATTAAGGTTATATGACCTTTATAAGAATATAATGATTTAATAGTTAATTCTAATTGCAAATATTAGTTTAACCATAATAATTTCAAGTTAGTTATAAATAAAAATACAAAAAATTTTAGAAGATTTATTTTGAAGATAAATTAGTTCTAAGATTAAAATAAGAATTTAAAATAAATTAGTAAAATTAACATAGGTTATAGGTTTAGAAAATTTAAATAAAACATCTAAGCAGAAATATTAGATATAGCAACTAGTAAAAAACCTTTAGATGAATTTCTTAAATAAGTAATATAAAAAAGTTGTATATATATAATTAGTTATATATTCTTTTTATAATAGTTTTTAGAGGTGTGGGTCTTATAGTTTAGCAATTAAGCTCCTATACTCTTCACAGTTAAGGTCAATGTTCAAGTCTGGCTGAAGATAAAATTGAAAGATTT
This sequence comes from Cetraspora pellucida, assembly GCA_910591915.1. Lineage (NCBI taxonomy): Eukaryota > Fungi > Glomeromycota > Glomeromycetes > Diversisporales > Gigasporaceae > Cetraspora > Cetraspora pellucida. The sequence continues at coordinate 7,216 of CAJVQA010007597.1, read as the reverse complement.
TAACTTTTGTAATCTAATAAAGAGTCTGTAATTAAATGCAAAGTTCTGTAGTTAAGTCCAAGTGCAGTACAATGATAAAGATAGAAATTTCTAGAAGGAGACCCAATTGTAGAATGCAGGCACTATGTATAACAAGCAATTGTTACAGAAGGTTACAGTTATGAAAAGATTACGCATATAAGTCTTTTAGACTAAGGTAGCATTAACATTCTTATATCTTCTAATATATACAGTACCAACATCTCTGTACTTAACTTGTGAGATACTTGCTTAAAAAGATAATTAATAGATTATATAAATAAGTCTTAATTAGGATTCAAGGAGATGATTTAATTAGAAAAATATTTGAAAGTAACCAAGATTGGAATGATGAAAGAAGCAGTGAACATAAGGATGGGCTGTGATAAAGGATTGATTAGTCTAACTAAAGATTGGAAACACTTCTAATACAGCCAAAAAATTTAATTATAAAAGAGAAAAATCTTGAAGATTGACATATAACTTTCTTATATAATATAAAAATATCAAATCAGGTTTTTGGTCATACCTATATAGAAGTCTATGATAAATAAGACTAAGATCAATCAACCAATATGAGATATGATCTGCAAAATAGTATAACATCACTGAGTTTGGTATAACTCCTTGAAGCATAATCAGAATTGTCTTGCAGATATTATCAAATAAACTAAAAACTTGTAATATATAGTAGTATGATATTACTAGGATTGGAAGAACTTCCTAGGTATAATCAGAATTATTTTGTTTATAAATACAACAATTCTTAGTTTCTATTATAGAAAAGAACATCATATTAGAAGTTAAATATAATATTGAGTTACTGTATGATGTTAAAACCTAAAATATCTGCAAAAATAATGATAACAAACCTGATTTGAGATATGAATTAATCAAAAGACCAATAATAACAGCAGATCTGACTTGAAATACAGATTTATTGCAAATTCTAAACCATTGTTGGAACATTTTAGAGAAATCAATAACAAATATACCAAAGATAAGAAGATCATAAAGATTAAACATATCTAAATAGAATCAATTTAAGAGTAGTACATTAACAAAAAGGTAAGAAATGTGAGAAACAAGATAATACTAGATATTATTAGATTAAGAAGCAGAAAAAACAAAACCAAGTAAAATATGTGAGTAGGATATATGAATATGATTTACAAAAGACAATATCTTTGGCATTTGGAATACTATATTAAGTTCAGTAGGTATTTTTGTTTGTGTAGTGGTTTAATGATATATTTTGATCACAAATGATTGTTAAAATAACTATGTGCAAGCATGTGACAAACATGCACTTAGGTACCATAAAGGTAACCAGGTGAAATCAGTAATATAAAATTAGATAATATATAGTATTAGTAATAATTGATTCTAAAAAATGTAACCATAAATTTGTACTATATTAAATTAAAGCTAATAAACCAACTAACATTGTTGCCAAAGTTTAAAAAACAAAAAATATAATAATAATAGTTTTTATAAAAATAACTAAAGTTATATATATAATTATATTAATATAACAAATTAATTAGTTTATTTAATAAAAATGTGACAGCACTCTAAAAAATCACTTTAATATTAAAAAAATTTATGCTTTATAATAATTTAAAATTATATACAATATTTATTACAATATGTATATATAATATATATATAATATATATTTTTTTATTTAAACTTTCTGATTTAGAAATATTTATTAATTAATATGTAAGTAGTGTTTTAGTATTTTATTTGAAAATCATTTAAATTCCTCAAATTGATTTCATAATTTTGGTGAAATTATATTTGTCATGAACTAGAATAATTATTTAATGCTTACTAAATTAACGGTTAAACAATTAAGCGATTAAATTATGTATTACATACAACATCGATATATAAATTTATATGTAATCATTTCATTTTATAAATCATTATATAACATATAAATCAACAATTTACAAACTAAATTTATACGGTATTAATTTTAAACGGGGTCATACACTTGTATGGTATAAATTACATATTTAAATTATTTGAATAATCAAAGAAGATTCTGGCAAATACTTGTAATATTGTCTAAAGAGATAATTAAGTTGATTACGAATTGATTTCTAATCACATGATAAATATAAAGTACTACTCGGCTTTAGATTATCATTAAATATTCAATGAATACGTACACATACGTACAATGATTATTAGTTTATCGTTCTATAAACTATATTCGGCAGTGGTATGAAAACGCCCTATACGGGAACCGGAGAGTCGATTATCATGTGCGCAGTACATACGACGATGATGCCAATACAGGACCAGGGACCCGTAAAAATTTACAACATTAGGACAAAGTAGATAATAAGTCCTTTGTATTTACTACGTATAAAGTTTTATTATTGTTAAACAAACCATATGTTCGAATAAATGACAATCTATGAATTCAAATTATTTATCGATTAACATAATGAAAAAAAGTATTTCCATAAGTGTAGCACAAGACTGTTTCTTGTGTTGCATGTAAAGGACCCATTTACTCGGCGAAACTTTGGACGTAATGTAAAGGTACTTATGCACCCATTAATCACTTATACATTTTTGAGCATATTAAAATCCCTGTGTTAAAATACTTCTTTTGGATAAATAAAAGATGGGGTATGAGTTAACAAAGAGGTCTCACAGATCGTTTAGTTGCATAGTATTTCAATCTAGACACCCGGTTAAAAGTCGATGAGAGACAATGGTCCAAATTATTAAAAGTTAAAAAAAAATTAAATATTTCACACTTTTACAAATTAGCGAAATATTAATTACTTTAAGAATATGCGACTGTGCATTAAGCGTCAGTGGGAACTTAATAATTTGACAGGAAAAAAAACATTAATCGTTTCTTCAATTCCTATTTTAAGAAAAATAAGATATCAAACAATGTTATCATATTTTAAGTTGTTGGATCGCGTCCTTTTGGCGTACATGATGCGAGTACTGTACACAAACTTCTGACATTCTTCAAACAAGGAAAGAGAATAAACAAGTTCAGTGTTGAGTAAAGAACAATCGATCGAACTTTTTGATGCAGTACTTTTCTGAATTTCCGTTCTTGTAACTAATTTCGGTAATTAATTTTTTTTTCAAAAAAAAATAGTAAGAAAGGTTATTATTACCACTACGTATTATTATTATTCTATTATTATTATTATTATCGTTATTATTATTATTATTATCATTTTTAAAAATATATATACGTACAGTACTTTGTATACATAGATAACACACAGTACTTTACTTAATTGTTTGTATTACTTCATCATATCAGTTATATCTTGATTTATTGCGTCATTTGTTTTGTGCGAGTGTGTTTTTTGACATGGTTTGTTTTTTCTCACAAGGAGAAAACATTGTGAATTGATATTTTTTTAAATTCACGTCGCATGAGCCAATTAATCTATGCGCGACCGCGTGATTATATTTTTATGTAAATATATATATAACAAAGAGTAAATCTTTATATAATTAAATTAGTGTTTACCTATTGACGTAATGATTTTCTTCACGCGTAACGAGTACACGGAGTAACTACTAGACCAGTATGAAACAAGCTATGTATCATTAAATGCCATTAATGTACTACTACATCATTCTAAACGTCGCCTTTTTATATGCATTAATTTTAAGAATATCCAACTTTTTATAAAATAATGTATCTTAAAACCATTTATTATACTATAGCCCACGGGTATTTCATGATGAATGTCATTCAATGGTTATTTTCTAGGTTAATCGGTATTCAATTTACCGTACTTACATATTTATTACACTATATTAGTTACGTACATATGTGTCACAGTAATTGCATGTTCCTGTCCCAAGGCGTAAATATTGATTAATTTAGAAGTATTCGATTCAGTACACAATAGTCGATTGGAAAATACCGGAGATTCCGCCATCACTTTTTGATAATCGGAAACTTTCCGTTTTTCATACATCATGGCTGATTGTTACTGCCTCCGGCTATAGATTCAAATTCAGTTTAATTCGCTGGAAATTTGTCATGCCATAATTTTGTGCTCTGATTTCATTAAAAACTCCTATCAATCAATAAATCTAACTTTTGACAAAAATATTTATTGTTACAGTACTGTTGTTTTATGTAAACTATATTTGGTTGTCTTTGCTAGACAAATCACCCTTTGACATTTTCCGATCAGGCTATTTCGGACGAACTTAAATCCGTACTTGCATGTCAAAAGTTTATCGATAAGTTATTGAATCATTAAAGACAAGAAAAGCATTTATATTATGTAGCTCAAATATAATTAGTTGTTATAGGTGATACGTTAATTTGAACAGAAATAAATTCTGATGTGGAAATTTAACAAATTTAAGGTACAAGCATGGGTAAGATACGTAAAAATTTTGAAAATAACTAAAAAATTCTGAAGATAGAATAAATTATATATAATAAATTATATTTTTTTATTAAAAATTATATTTTTTATTTCATCATATAATTAATTTAATCCAATTTATTTTATTATATTTTGTTATAGTTTTAAATATTTAAAATTATATAATTTGAAGTATATAGCATATATATTTATAATGTCAAATTATAAATTTTACTTTTATTGAATTTATATTATTAATACATATAAATTTATATTAAATTTGTGTTATTATATTACTATAAACATTTAATATAATATTATATTTATATTTTTTTATTGTTATAATTTTTTTTCTTTAAACAGTCATGTTAGTACTTTATTAATATTTTGAAATTACATTTGTAATTATATAAATATTCTTAATAACTAAGTTTATCTAGTTATCCTATGACATTTAAGTGTAATCTGTTACATTATTTTAAGTAAAAGTTGTTTGTTTAACTACTTAAAGTCTATAATAAAAAGTTTTTTTTTTATAACAAATCTTAATATTGTGTCTTTTTGGTTTTTTTCTTAATTTGCTTACCTATTTCTTTTATTTTCTTTTATTTTCTTTTATTTTCTTTTATTTTTTACTGATTTATTTTTTTTTTATTTGATTCTTTTTTATTTTTTTTATTTTTCTTTTTATCTTACTTATTTATTTTTTTTTTCATTTATCAAAATTTTTTTTTTTTGATATTAAAGTAATTTCTTTGATCTTTTGACTTTTATTAATCACTTATCAGTATTGTAGTTTAATGAACCATTACAGAAAAAAGTACAATTAGTTACACATATAATTTTTCTATATTACCTATTTAAGGAGTTCACCTGAAAGTTTTTCACTAATTGCCGTACCTAACACTTCTGCTTAAATGTTTCATTTTAAATTCTCCGAATCTGTAATCTGTGTTAATTCATTAGGTTATACCCAGATGCCTAAATTATCATCTTAACCTAGGGCTAATTTATCTTTAAGATAAATTCTTTAGAGCCTTTTATACCTATTTTTATAGTTGATCTAGGTATCATTATGATAGAACCAACACTTGCAGTCAAAACTAACTATTAAATTATTATGTTTTTGTAAAGTTCACTTAGATCTCAGTATCTACTTCATAGCATAACTCCAGTATTTTAGTATATTCTTACTTTTTCATTTGCTTTTTTACCAAACTTTTAATTCAGATAGACCATATAAAACTATGACCAGTTTATTAATATATCGAGTTGGCTCAATATCTTTTTTCTTCAGTTCATTCTAATGGTCTGATTGGTGATATTCTTAAGACTTCCAACCTGGAGGTTCTTGTTTATTTGGCTACTATAACTAAATACTATAATCTTGATATCCATTTCTTCAGGCTAGTCTTTACAGTAGAGTCATCAAAGATTTAGTTACCTTTCTACTCAGGTCTTTCCAAATAGACTTCTTGTTACCTAATTTCAATAGATTTATATAGTCACAAGAACTTATCTAATGTTTGTATTATCCAATTTGTTAGTTTGCATTTCTCTATATAATGTCATACTTACACAGATGCCTTATGATCTGCTAGTCATACTAGTGCAACTGCCATTACAGATATTCTAACTTAATTGTTAGTAATAGTTACTGTAATATAAATATTACATAGATGATTATTCAAATTTTCACTGTTAATAAGATTTGAACACCTAACCTACCACTTGAAGGATTGACAACCTGACCACTTCATTAGGTTATCACATCCCCTCATTTATTAATTTTTTTATATTATATTCTTTATATCTATTATAAAACATATTTCAAACCATTTTTATTATTATCTTTATAAATTGTTGTTTTAATTTTATATTTAAAAATTGCATTAATCTATTTTATGTTTTTTTTAAAAAATTAAATTTTAATTAGTTTTTTTTATTTTTATTTCTTTTATCTTTATTTTTCTAAAAAGTGTTATATATAGTATATATAAAAGAACTCTAATTTTTTTTTTAACTTCTTTTATGCTATTGCAATAGTTATTTTTTAAATTCTCTTTCAAAGCTTTCTTTGTTTCTTATATACTATCAAGTATGTTTATATTTCTTTTAATTTGTTTAAACATACTTGATATTTTGTTGTTATAATATATCTAGATTTATTATATTAAATTCTTTTAAGGTTAAAAGTTTATCTATTATATATTTTATAAATATATTTTTTCTTATATTATTTTTTTTTATTATTAATATATTTTTTTAGTTATCTTTAGTTTTTTTAAAAAATATATTTAACTATAAATTATAATTTTTGCTTTTAGTTTTAAGTCTTTAATTATTTTTATTTCTTTTTATTTTACTCTTAATCTTATATTTATTACTAACTTACAAAATAGTCTTACTAGTATGTTAATTTATTTGTTTTTTACTTTAGACAGTATTTTATCTCTTTATAATTAGTTGTTTTGACCTATACTATTTCTTTATTTATTGTTTTTTCTTTATTAGATTATTAGTTATGTTATTTCATCTATCTTTACTATGATTTTTTATTTTAACTAATTTTATTTGAATGTTTTTTGTCTTAATAATATCTTTAATCTTTATTATTTATATTATTTTCTTTTTTTAAAAATCTTATTTCTATTTGCTTGTTTTAAACCTCTACTAATATTTCTTATTATAATATTACTATCTGTATATATCTCTATTTATTTTATTTTAATATTTTTTTTTTTTTTTTGAACTTTGGCAACAATGCCAGTTGGTTTTTATTAGCCTTAATTTTGATATAGTACAAATTTATGGTT
>CAJVQA010007596.1:0-13685 GCA_910591915.1 Cetraspora pellucida | reverse complement strand
CATATGTAATTTAAAAGCAAGCTTTTCTTTGTAAAAACTTCAATTGAATTTCAATAAAATTAAAGGCATGGTCTCACTATTAATATTTAAAAAAAAAAATAAAATAAAATTAGAAGCTGAACAAGTTACTTAAGACACCAAAATTAGTTATCTTAATAAAATAATTAGATATTAGCAATTTTAGTACTGATGAATTTTTAGTTATTTTTGTATAAAAATGATTTATAAAAGGAGTTATTTGTTAGAAATATATTGTAAGATTGCATTAATAATACAAGTATAGATTTTGTGTCAAAGTTTTTCTAATAATATTGTAATATTAATTTCTGTAGAAATTTTGTGTTAGTGCATGTTAGAGTTAATTTGATTTAAAAAATCTTCTTATTTTTTATTAGTTATTGCTTTATAGTTAAAAGTTCTACATTTGTATTTATTTTTTTTTCTAGATTTGTTTATTACAAAAGGAAAGATTGATTGTGCTATAAACATTTAATAATTACTATTAGTAATCCATGATAAGTTATCAATATAGAATCTATTAAGAAATATGATTGTATATTTACTTTCCTATATGTAATCAATTTTGCTAGTATATTGACTACTTTACTAGATAGTATTAGTATTATTTGTGTGATTTGTCAAGTCATATATATTAATTCTATGTAAATGATTTAGTAGTTGATATTTAGCTGCATTCGATATAGTAGTTTGGATTGATAAATTGAAATCACCAAGAATAATTATGTGTAGTTGTAGTTGAAGTGCTTGTTGTATCCAGGTAATAATTGAAGATTGAGTTTATTAATAAACAAGATTGTTTGTTAATGATAGATATGTTAAAATTATTTGAAATTTGTAGTTATGTTTAAAGAAGAGGTCTATTGCAATAGCTCTATTAGGATGGTTAAGAATGTTATAAATATGTAGTTATAAGTTATTTATAATAATAATACATGTTTCTTCTTTAGATATAGAGCAGTTTGACTAGTAATAAGAGAATTAATGATTATTGTAGAACCTTTTGTTTTTGGTTTTTGCAATTTTGATTTTAATTAAGCTGATTACATGTAGGTTATTTTGAAATCAATATTCTTCTATTAAAAGCTTCTTTTTTGGGTTATTGAAATCTTGAATATTGTAAGCTGTAATGTTTAAATTGAATGAAAGGTCAGATAAGTAGTTTGTATAATATCTTAATAGAGATGATGGTGATAAAGAAATAAGAAGAGATAAAGGTTGTTAAAGTGTTATTGGTAATATAGAAGGTGAGTTCAGTATTAATATTGTATTATGTTGATTTGTTGAGTTGAAAAAGTCATCTTCTGTTGTATATGATTTTAGTTAAATGTTTGGATAATGCCAAATAGCTTAAAGTAATAGAATAAAATGATTATGTAAAGGTTTAGATTCAGTTAGGAGGTAGATATAAGCTTCATTGTAATTATTTTTAATAAAAATAATTAAAGTATAGGCATAAATATTGCTTGATAAATAATCAAAATTATGAATATGTTATAGAAAGAAGATGATTGTTTGTAGGTATAGAAGTAGTCGAAAGTGGTTATAAGCTAGAAATTTATTGTAACATGTATGAAGTTGTATAGAGCTAAAGTGTTCATTAGCAATAACAGTATCATTATAACCAGATAAGACAGTTTCTATTAGTTGTATATAAGTGTAGTTTATAGCATTATCTTCAAAAATAGATTTGGTATATTGTGTATTGTTAAGTACTGGAGAGTATTTAGAAGGGATAGGTATTGATAGATAATATCTATAGCCAGATTATTGTATAATAAAATAGTTAGATAAGGGTTCTGGTTCATTTGATAAATGTATATAGCATTCACTATAGTCTAGTTTAATTGATATTGCTAATATTAAGTTGTAAAGATTGAGTGATGTATAATTATAAGGATGTATATGTTTAAGAAAGGAATGAAAAGTTTGTGGATATGAAAGTAAAAGTAGGCCTAAATGGGCTAACCATTTATTATAACATGAAACTGGATTCAGTAATGTATTATATAATGGGTCTTGTGATGTTTTCTTGAAATAAGATGATGCAATAGGGTTCAAGAAGATAAAGGGTTTCTCTGTAGATTTACTTACTATATGCTTGGCTTATACAGCTGTGAAGGATGCCATAGCTTGCTCTGTACATTGTGTCTGGACATTATAAACTTGGTTCTCCATGTAAATAAACTTTCCCACCTGTCTACTTACATTATTCTCTTCTAAGAATAGTTCACAAAGAGTAGAGAACATTATAATCTTAGAAGTAATAACTGCATTAATGTATTCTAAAAGGAATTTATTGAAAAGGAGTTTCTGTAAGAAAGATAAGTCTTTCAGAATTGATAATTTATGAAAATTCAGATTGAATTTATTTTGTAGGATTTTTTCAGTCTTTGAATATGCTTTTTCTTGAAAGTGTTTGATAATTTCAGAAAATTCATAAAGAGATTGTTAGTATCAAAATAGGTTATAATATAGGCTAAGTAGTTTGTATCAATGATTTTGGTTATCAAAAATTAATTGCTTATTGTCAGTTAAGTTTATTAATATTGTGATTTTGTATAATAATATTTTGGTAAATTTTTAGATATTGATAAAAATAATAGTTTCTTTATTTAGTATTTGTTTTAGTTTGGTTATTGGCATAAATAAATTCTTTAGCTTTAGTTACAAGATTATTGAAAAGTTGGGTAGGTATTTTTTCTTTAAAGATGGCTTCATATTTGGCATTGATATAAAAGATTAAGGCATCAATATTAGGTTGTTTCCAAATTTCACTTTTTGTTTTTGGAAATTCTTCATAAGATTCATTTATAATTTCTTTAAAGAGGTTGCTATAGTTGTGTATATATTGGTAGTTAAGTTGGTTGTTTTGGGATATAGTTTCTTTTGTTTTTTCTTTTTTTTTAAGTTTCATTTTGTTAAGATTTATATACTTAGAGTCAGTACAAGTATAAATAAGATAGTTAGCATGTCGAACAGCCTCATTATGTTATTGTTGAAAGTTGTGAGGTTTAGTAAAGAAGATTTTAGTAGAAAGAAGCTCATTAAAATGTTTAATAAACTATTATCAAAATTAAAACCTTAGTGCATTTTTGACTTTAGTTTCATTAAAAGGTTCAGTAAATTGTCAATTATATAAGAGAAAGAATTTTTTGAACCATTCATTAAAATGGTCTACAGAGTTGTTAAGTGATGAAATGTTATATTTTTCAAAGAAAAAATTTTAGAAATATTAAAAAGAAGGTGAATATTAAATCTGTTATCCATTTTGATATTCAAATATTGTTTTTTTTTGTCAGTTGTTGTTACTGATGAGCTATCTGTAAACCTTTTAGGTCTGAGTTTGATATCATTAGCAAATTTTGTATAGTTAATAGATTGGCAGTTGTTAGATTAATAAAGATGAATTCTGGTAAGATTGATACAAAATTGTAAACAGTTTTGAGTTTTGTATAGAAGAATAGTAGTAGGTAATGCAAAGATTTTAGGATATTTAAGTTTAGTGAATAAGATTATAGTAAATTTATGAATTAGTTTTTTGAAACTTCTTTCTAAAATGTCAAAAAGAATTGTGGCCTCATGGTCAATATCTGGGTTAGTTTAAAAGATAGTGTTAAAAAGAAATTTAGGTCTTTTTCTGGCCATTTGACAGATAATATGATAAAAACTGGCTGTAAGATCTTTTTTATTTTCAGTAGCTGTCTTGATTTCTTTTTCAGAATAAAAGTTAAAAAAATATTGCTTGAGAATGTTAAATAGGTCACAAGAGAGTTGTGTTTGCAATTTTGTGTTGTTTTTCATTTTAGTTATAACTGGAAAGTTAGTCAACTAGTCAAATGTTGGGTTAGCTATGGTTTTGGTATTAGAAGGTAGAGATTGGTTTTGTTGAGATTGTTGTTGTTATTTTTGTTCTTGTTTCTGTTATTAGTGTTGTTGTTTTTGTTCTTGTTTCTGTTATTGTTAATGTTGTTGTTGATAATATTATTGTTGTTGTTTTGTAGTTGTTGTTGTATTATCAATATCCATATCAATGTCTCTATTATTTTAGTTGTCATTAAGTGGTATAAGAGGATCAAGTTGGAAAGTGAGTGGGTTTTGGGATTGTTGTTTAGTAATTGGATTTTGGAGTTGTTGTTTAGTGAGTATTTGTCAAAGTTTATTAGCAAATAGAGTAGTATTGTTTGAGAATTTTTGTTGAGTTTTTTTAAAAGAATCTTGTTGAGATTTAAGTTGGTTTTCAATACAGGATTTATGATATAGTTTATTATTAAAAAGCATCATTTGCCAAATAATGCTTGTTGTTGGTAAGTTTACAAGTAATAGGTTGGTTACAAGTAAAACAAATATGTAGGTATATAGATGATGAAGAAGATGAGCTAAAAGATGATGGGATAAATTCAGTAGAATCAGCAATGTTTGTTGCAATTTGATTTTGTCTTTTGATTTTTTAGTGAATTATCTGAATTCATTTTGTTTGTATATTAGGTTTTTTTGTGAAAGAAAGTTAGTATAAGACTTGTCACAAATGTAAGTAACAATACTGCTAGTTGCAAGAGCTTTAATATAATAATAGCATTTAGTATTGCCTCTAAGTTTAATACTAAAACAGTTGTTTGGTTGCTTGCCAGTAGGAATAGAGTAAGAGGTAAGTAGAGTCTCTTCATATACTCCAATACCAAAACTTTTTGCAAAGTTTTCATAAAAATAGTCAAAATTGACAGAGTTTGGTTTGAAAGTTATAAGAGTAGACATATTGTAATCTAGCTAAGGTAGCTTAAAAAAATAAGTTTGTTTGTCTTCTTTTTAGAATAAATTCAGAATAATAATATTACAAGGATAATATATATTTTTTAAATATATTACTAGAACTGCTATGGTTATTGCAGCTTATATAATCTTTTGTAGTCTGTAATAGTACCTAAATTTAAATATATTTAAAATTGTTAAAACTAGGTTTTTTGGGAAAATTTTTTTCATTTTGTGATTTCTAACTTGTTTAGAAAAGATTTAAAAAGTGTGAAATTATAATAGAGGCCTATTGGTCAATTAGAAAATTTTAATAGATACCAAAAAAGTGAATTTTCTGAAGCACTTCTGCAAATTTTCCTAAAATTGCCTCTGAAAAAACCTACAAAGACAGGTTTTAAGTTTTGTATTTTTGTTAATAACTTGATGAGTTTTTGTCTATTTTGGATAAAATATATATCAAAATGTTCATCTTAATGAGCTTAACAAAACTCTAATAATAAACAGAGTATTTTAATTAGTAAAACATTATACAAATAAGCAAAAACAAAAAGCTTGGTTTTTGTAACTTTTTTCAATAGCCATATGTTATTAAAGCTTTAAACTAGGTTGCTTAGAAACAAAAAATTGTGCTAAACAACTTTATTTAAGGGTATAAGTAAGTTTTACTTAGTAGAATACTTAGAAATAGTTAAATGATTTTAGTAAAAATTTGGCATAAGTGATCTGCAAAAGAGTTGCCTAAATTTTAATTAATTTGAACATTGTTATAGTCAATTTTTTTATACACTTTTATTTAATTATTTATAATTATTTTATTATATATAAATTTATAAATAATACATTTAAATAAAAAAAAGAAATGATAAAGATGGCAATCCTAGTGTAATTGTTAAGTTGTTATCTTCTAAGTGACAGGTCTAAGATTCAAATCTCACTTATGACAAAATTTGAAAATTAATTTATATTACAAAAAACTGTCTTTTGTCAATCAGTTGAATTTAAGTATCTGTAATCTTAGGTACAGCCAATAAGGTTCTACTTATTATTAAAATTCTGTGACATCTATATAAAGTGTAATATTACATGTACATAGAGGAATGTTAATAACTAATATTATATAAGACTTCAATGCAAACCTATAATAAGATCACTGAATATAGAAGACCAAAAAATTGAGAAAACAGAAGCTTATTTAGAAATTTTTGAGTAAAAAGGTAGTACAAACCTTTAATAGTACTATCAGACTAATGGAAGCCCAGAAAACTTTAATAAGAAATAAGCAAATGTAATCAGATAAAAAAATGTATAAAGGAGCATATTATCAGAAGAAAAGAATGCTAAGGTATACTACACTGGACTATCTGGATTGGAAGTTTGAAAATTTGTCAGATTCTGAGTTGAATAGTAGAGATATGAAAAAAAAAAATCAAAAAAATAGGTACCAGTGTTTGAGTAAACTTTACAAGAGTAGAAATAGTATAACATAGCAGTTAAACAGATAACTTTGTAATTACAAGTGTTAGGTAACTATAAGATTTATATAAAACTAGGTCAGTTGTGTGTAAAATACAGAAGGCTCTAGTAACAATATTTCTAAGAATACACTATATGAAATAAGATATTGGGTCCTAAGAGTATATAAAAATATCTAGACCTTTTTAACTGATATCTGTATTAGAGATGATCTAGTGATACAGTAAAGATTACAGTACAGAGAATTTAAATAGACAATGCTCTTAGTTGGGTTGAGGTATAACAGTTAGTATAGAACTATTGGCAGACTACTTAAATTAGATACTAAAAATGTATGTGTGACTAGTTGTACTCTCTAATGTAAGATGACTTCTTTGAGGTTTTAATCAAGTGTTTTTATATTCTAATTTACTGAATAAAGCTCTAGTTCCAAAAGAGACTAGTTTAACTTCAAAAAAAAGATTAACACCTATATACTACAAGCCAAATATAGTTAAAACTATTTATAATTAATTTTAACATTCAAATTAATCATTAATAATTATATTAATATTAGTTCTAATATTAATGTTAACTATCAATAGTCTAATTACTTTGATTTATCAATATATAAATAGTAATTTACTATCTTTTAATATCTATAATATAATCTGTTTTGAAATGACTAAATTTAATATATATTTGATATTATAATTTTGAAAAGTTTTATTTAATATAGTTAGATTTTTTGTAATTATAACAATATTTTAACTTTTTAGAATATATAATTTTGTATTATTATGAATCTTATTATATATTTTATATTAGGATAGTACTATGATATAACTGAGGTAGTTAAGATCACTAATGTAATTTGAATACTAAATACAAATAGAATTTGAAATATAAATTATTGTATAATATTAGTAAAAACCAAATATTGAAATAATAGATTGTGTTTAATGAATATCTATTAATATATAAATTATAAAATATTAATATAAATTAATAAAATATAGATTAAAAAATATTTATACAATTATACAAAAAATATAGAAAAGAAAAAAAGAAATGAAATAAGACAAAATGTAGAAAAAAAGAGTTATAAGAAAATAAATAATAAATTTAGTTATAGTTTGGTTAATATTAGATTAAAAATTTTTGTTTAAAGCTTGTTTTGATGAAATAAATATGTATTACAATTTTACTTAAAAGTATAGAGCAGGTTAAGACAATAGAAACTATAAGATAATTAAGTTTTTAAACTGATAACTAAAGCTATTAGTACAGTTTCTTCAAATAAGCTTAAAATATAAAAATGTAATATTTACAGAATATATATAAAATAATGTGCTAAACAAGTTTATTTAAGTGTTTAAGACAGGTTGCTAGTAAAATAAATAATTATAAACATTTTTAGAAAATAAATTTTTTAATTAATTTTTATATAATAAATTTGTAGAAAAAGTTTTTAACTAAATTTATTTAACTTATACATTTTTTTGTATTCTGTTTATAACTCTTTGTTTATAATATATATTAAATAATTTTTTATTCTAAAAATTGAATAAAATTTATATTATAATATGTTTAGTCTATTCTATTTTTGTAATTAAAATATTCTTTGTATTTTTTTTTCTTAAAAAGTAAGATTTTCAAATCTTATTTACTAATTTATCTAAAATTAACAACTTTGTTCTGATTGGTTCATTTTATTTCTAAATTTAACAATCATATTGTTTTATAATTATTTTTTATCTATCAATAAATTTCTAATTTTTGTTTTGTTATTTATTCTATTAAATTTTTCTATGTTTTAATTTACAAATCTATTATTTTCATTTTTTTACTAATTTCTTTATTTAAAATCTTTTTTGTTGATAAACTTGTTTTTTTATTCTTGCTTTTTATTAAGATATGAATACTTTTTAAACTGTGTACTTTGTTTTGCTTAATATAGAATCACTTTGAGATAAGATAAATCATTTATTTGAAAAATGTGTACCAAGTTAGTGACATATACAAAATCCTTAAAATTTATTAAAATTAGAGCTAAAATCAGGTTTAAGAATAAAAAAGATTTTATAATAATAAAATTGTTTAACAAAAGCTTTTTGTTAAAACAAAAAAGATGATTTATTATGCTAATGAGTAATTTTTGACAAAACAAACATTTTTTTAATCTTCTTAATTACTGATTCATAAATCATTGAAACTACATCACCAACTTGGTACACATTTTCCAATTGCAGATGAAATATAAAAGAAATCATGACACTTTTAGATCACTGGATGATTCTACGTGACATATTTATATACAATATTTATTTCTTACCATATAGCCTGCCGTTTTGACCAGCTTAAATGATCTGCAATAAATTGGCCTAAATGATCCTGTAAGTTTCACCCTACCCTAATTCTAACTCAGGCCAGACGTCATCTAACGTCTAAGGCACTACATATATACTGTATAACTTAACAATAGCCCGTCAACGTAAGCGACGGGGGTATATACTAGTTATCTCTATAAAATTATTTAATATATCTTAAAATTTGGTTTATTAAATTTTATAATATAATTCATATTATTATTATAAATACACAAAGATTTCAAGGTATTATTTTTGCAAAGTGCCTCCTCAAACGCTTTTCCTACTTCAAATCCAAGTTTATTATTATCAAGACCTAAATGAGTCAATGTAGTATTTTTGCAAAGTGCATTAGCAAATGCTTTTCCTCCTTCTGATCCAAGATCATTGTTATCAAGAGACAAATAAGTCAGCGTAGAGTTTGTGCAAATTGCATTAGCCAATGCTTTCCCTCCTTCTGGTCCAATAAAATTCTCATTAAGAGCCAAACTAGTTAGTGTAAAGTTCTTGCCAAGTGCATTAGCTAATGCTTTTGCTCCTTCTGATCCAAGATTATTTCTTCTAAGATCCAACGAAGTAAGCGTAATTATCTTACAAAGTGCATCTGCTATCACTTTTCCTCCTTCTGATAAAAGATTATGGCTTTCAAAATTCAAAGAAGTCGGTATAGCGTTTTTGCAAAGAGCATCTACTAATATTTCTCCTGACTTAAGGTTATTGTAGTGTAAATTTAAATTTCTTAGCACGGTGCTTTTGCAAAGTACTTTAATTAATGCATATCCTCCTCCTACTCCAAGACTATTTTTACTGAGATTTAAAGAAGTTAGCGTGGTGTTCTTGCAAAGTACATCTGCAAATGCTTTTCCTGCTTCTGATTGAAGATTATTGCCTTGAATATCTAAAGAAGTCAGCGTAGTGTTCTTGCTCAGTGCATCTGCCAATGCTTTTCCTCCTTCTGATCCAATAAAATTATAGGCAAGATCCAAAGAAGTTAGGGTTGTGTTCTTGCAAAGTGCATCTGCTAACGCTTTTCCTCCTTCTGGTCTAAGATCATTTTGACCGAGATTCAAAGAAGTCAGCGTAGTGTTCTTGCGAAGTGCATCTGCAAATGCTTTTCCTGCTTCTAATCCAATAAAATTATTGGCAAGATCCAAAGAAGTTAGGGTTGTGTTCTTGCAAAGTACATCTGCTAATACTTTTCCTCCTCCTGAGCCAAGACTATTATTACCGAGATTCAAAGAAGTCAGAGTGGAGTTCTTGCAAAGTGCATCTGCTAACGCTTTTTCTCTTTCTAATCTAAGACTATTATTTCGAAGATCCAAAGAGGTCAGCGTGGTGTTCTTGAAAAGTGCATATGCCAATGCTTTTCCCCCTTCTAATCCAAGATTATTTTGATTAAGATTCAAAGACGTCAGTGTGGAGTTCTTGCAAAGTGCATCTGCCAATGCTTTTCCTCCTTCTGATCCAAGATTATTTTCATCAAGATTCAAAGACGTCAGTGTGGAGTTCTTGCAAAGTGCATCTGCCAATGCTTTTCCTCCTTCTAATCTAAGACTATTATTTCGAAGATTCAAAGAAGTTAACGTGGTGTTAATGGAAAGTACATCTGCTAATTCTTTTCCTCCACCTGATCCAAGACTA
Organism: Cetraspora pellucida; assembly: GCA_910591915.1. Lineage (NCBI taxonomy): Eukaryota > Fungi > Glomeromycota > Glomeromycetes > Diversisporales > Gigasporaceae > Cetraspora > Cetraspora pellucida. The sequence goes on along the minus strand of CAJVQA010007596.1, from coordinate 3,453 downwards.
TTGCTACTGAGATCCAAAGAGGTCAGAGTTGTGTTCTTGCAAAGCGCATCTGCTAACGCTTTTCCTCCTTCCGATCGAAGATTATTTTTATCAAGATTCAAAGAAGTCAGCGTGGTGTTAATGCGAAGTGCATCTGCCAATGCTTTTCCCTCTTCTGAACCAAGATTATTTTGAGAAAGATTCAAAGAAGTTAGCGTGGTGTTAATGGAAACTACATCTGCTAATGCTTTTCCTCCTCTTGACCCAAGACTATTGCTACTGAGATCCAAAGAAGTCAGCGTGGTGTTCTTGCAAAATGCATCAGCAAATGCTTCTAATATTTTTTCCCATAATCCAAGATTATTTTGACCAAGATTCAAAGAAGTCAGTGTAGAGTTCTTGCAAAGTGCATCTGCTAAGTCTTTTCCTCCGTTTGATCCAAAAAAATAATTTGAATAAAGATTCAAAGAGATCAGCGTGGTGTTCTTACAAATTGCCTTTATTAACTCGGTTTTTTCTTCTGAACCAAGACATTTATGATAAAGATTCCAGTTTGAGGCATTTTCTTGATCTTCAGCATTGTGGTTGCTATTCTTGAGAATTCTTTCATAAAGTTCTAATGCTTTGAGAAATTTACTTTGACTAAAGAATTTAAGTGCATCATTTCTCATATCATCAATATTATCTTGTGATGAATTTATTTCATCGGGCAAATAAAATGGAGATGATGTCGTAATGTCAAATGAATTTACAGGTGCAGTTGGATTATCTTGACAACTTGAGGAAATGTTGTTATTTTGTATTGATGTTTTAATTGGATGGTCTTGAATCAAGTCTCGTGAGGACTTATTGTATCAGGCAACTGAAGAGGAGATGAAGTAGTAATATTGAGTGAACTAACAGACGCAATTGAATTATCTTGACTACTTGAGGAGGAATTATCTCTATTTTGAGTTGATGCATCATTGGGAATATGTTGACTCAAAGTTTCGTCAGGATTAAGTTGTTTCAAAATATTAAGAATTGATTTTGTTTCTAAACGATTGGCAGGATCGCTATCCCAACATTGTTTATAAAGTTTTGTATATTGAGGTGGTGTGCCTTTTATAGATTCTTCTCTATTTCCTTGGAAAATTTTAATGACAATCATTTCGTTTGGTAAATGTTGGAATGGTGGTCTTCCACTTGAAATTTCCCAAAGGATTACGCCGAAGCTATAGATATCAGATTTCTTATCACGTTTGTATGTATGATTGATAAGACACTTAGGTTCAATGTATGCCGGCATTCCATGAACGGTTGAGTTTGAAGTCATAGACGTTTCGCTTATCTGCTTTGATAGTCCAAAATCTGCGATCTTTGGCTGTCTTTGATGGATTAAAATATTCTTGGAATGCTATGTAATATATCAAGATATTAGTGGCTCTAAATAAAATCATAAGCATATAAGAATAGTATACTTACAAGATCTCTATGAATAATATTGTTATCGTGTAAGAACAAAAGACCACGCGCCACTTCCTTGGCAATCTGTAGCTTGTCAGCCCATTGTAATCTTGCAAAATTCGCTTTCAAATATTCTCGTAAATTTCCGTCATCGGCATATTGTAAAACCATATTATAATACCCGTTATTGTCTATTTATTACAATTTATATTATAAATCAGAACATTTATTAATTTACACTTAAAATACTAACTATATATACCTTTCGTGACTCCATAGAATTTAATAATATTCGGATGGTAATCGACTTTTCGCAATAGTTTAAGCTTTTATTTCAGATTATTGATAAAAAAAAATATATAATACTATATCAGAAAGCAATTCAAAGTAATTCAAATTTTAATAAATAATAAATACCTCATTAATAAAATCGTTAATAGCTTTTTCATCTAAATCTATATCAGTATCAATTTTAAGACATTTAAGAGCAACCGTTAAATCACAGCTTTCCCATTCGTACTTCAAAACCTTTCCGAAGCCTCCGACGCCAATTGTTACGGGATCTGTAAATTTAAGAAATTCAAGATAATTAATATGTCCTTCGAAAATGGCTTTTTCAAGCCACTCTCCTGGTGTGCTTGCCATGATCTTTTAAAAATGAACGTACATACATACGTATGATGCAGGAAATCAATCACTTTTATATGATAAAAAACGATCAGCACATTGAAGCTAAATTCAGTAGCAAGGTTCAGCCGTATGCATAATACAGCACCTATTAAGTACATATTATTCTAGGTGCATTATTTCACTCTATTTAACATAACCGATAAGATAGTATCGGTGCATTTAGTAAATAAGATAGCTGCGCAACGTTGTCACACAAAACCAGGAACGGGAGACGTGATACTGCATTTAGTAAATATATAAGTTGTGGCACTTAGTGATGTGCCACGTCAAAGAAAGGTTTAGAATATTCTAGATCAAAATCATTAAAGCATCGCTATCAATTTTTTTGATTATGAAACTGTCTTTCGCATTCTATCAAAATTGATTCTTGCATACTGTTACATATAAATTAATTATAAATGCTACGTGTATTTTCTCAATTTACGTCGATTATTAATTGACGCCTATCATTTCAATTGATAAACGATAAATGACCAAGTCAATTCTTAATGCAGATCATCTAATATACGATCTACGATAATACAAATTAACAAATTGAGAAGAGAATGCTGTGATTCTAGATTTTCACTGATCGATAATTTTTTTAAAGTCATAAAACATTACATTAGGGTCAGGTTTATAATTATAATGATACTTGTCTTATACTAAAATTACCTTACATAGACGAAATTTTGAGTTACGGCAAAAAAAATGATAGTTTTTGTTTTGTAATATAATTGGTCAATCGCTGTCGATCAGTGAAAATCTGTCGATGTAAATAAAATATTGATCATCATTATATACATTACCGTTACATTTTAACAATTTGACAAAAGTAGAGTTTGGATCCAGTTATCTGTTGGATATAAATTTAATAATAAAATTCGTCGGATATCCGTTAAATTTAGTATGAAAACGGATGACTGGATCCAAGTTCTAGACGAAAGCATACAAGAAATATAAAATGTATTTTAATGTAAATGTAAAAAAGTTTTTTGTTGTATTGTATTTGATAAATACTAAACCTTCGAATAATTTATTTATGACTAAGTTTGAATTAAGGATGTAGTTCGAACTATTTGGGACGGCCCAAACCAAGCGACAATTAGTATAACATAAATAGTTACTAGGTTTATACTTATTACCAAAAAAATATGGTACTAACAACTTTATTTATACATTTTTGATATTTACCAAAGAAGCCCTTCAAAAACTGTAATATATATAGTAAAGTATATTAAAATTTTACCATAAAGCAATCAATCAGATCAACACATCAAAGTACCAGTACGATCATATGAAATATGTGAGGGATGGTTCCGTTCAACTTTTTGGTGAGCTATATTTTTTCCTATTTTA
>CAJVQA010007595.1:0-13686 GCA_910591915.1 Cetraspora pellucida | reverse complement strand
CTACATTACACTATTTCTACCCTTGTAAAGTTCACTAGAACCTTAGTACTCATCTTTCTGGCATCTTCTCCATCATTCCTTACTAGCCACAACTCAGAACCGTCAGTCTCATTTATTCAGACTACCAATCCAGATGGCCTGGTATAGTATACTTTGTATCCTTTTCTTCCAGCAAACCTGGTGGCCTGGTTGGTTATGTGCTCCTCTACACATATTTGTCGTCTGGTTTTAACCTTCGATTCCTATGAAGGTGTTTCATGGGCTTCAACCAGTCCAATGGTACTGTTGAAAGTTCACTAGTTAACTTTATTCACATGATTCATTTGTATTATTGTTAATCTTCAATTTTAAAAGTTTTAAATTGATTAACTACAAATTTAACTACTCTTCTAATTAATTTTCAATTTATATTACTATTATTAGATACATCTAATATTGCAAAAGAGAAAAAAAATCAACAAATCAATCAATATTTATTTTTTGAATCATTATTAAATCAACCAAGTGAAGTACTAATAGAAAATGAACTGGAATGATACTTGACCTTTCTATTTGCTCCTGAAGAAAACCCACTTATATGATAATATAAATTTGAAAAAGATTTCCTGACACTTAGTAAGATAGCCAAAAACTATCTATCTATGCAAGGAATTAGTGTTCCAAGTAAACAGGCATTTTCTCTTGCTGCTCATACTGTTACAAAGATCAGAAATAGTCTTGTGTCAGATTCAGTACATCTACATTGTGTCTAAAAAGTTGGATAACTCAAGTATGACTTGATGATAATGAATTTTAACCTTATATCATTCATTGTGATATTTGGTTTTTTTTTTAAAGAATTAGTTATGTATCTAATTCTTTTTTTTTTTTTTTTTTGAGAACTAAGAATTCAAATTGTTTTTTGGTTTTTTTTTTTTGGATATAGATTCTGTTGGGCTTATTAAATATGAAATTTCATATAAAGCATATCATATAGCTTATATATATATATGAGCTAGCAAATATATAGAATTATGTTCGCTTATGTTTTTGTAAAAACTGAAAACACAAAATAAAATTGATTGGTATTGATCTGACTTTACAATTTTAAAAAATATTAACCAGGTAACATATAATGACTGTGTCAGATTTGAAAAAAGGTTTTAGTTGGTACAAGTAACCATATACTGGTATAATGCAAATAAATCGGATTATTTCATTATTTCATGACTTAAAAATATTCGAATCAGCATGGAATCGTATTTTAATTTGACAAACCAGTTTGTTTTTTAGTTTTAATTTATCTGAGTTAACCGGTTAATGAAGTTTCTACCCAGATAAGAGTGTTTATATGAATTAACTAAGTAATCCTAATCTCTAGAATCGATAATAAATGTTGCTTAATCTCACATTTGCTTCAGTGATAAGAAGATATGCTGTACTTGAAAAGTCAATTGTTAGTAACTGCAGCATAATTATTTTATATATGTTAAGCAATCATATTACTAGATACTGATACCACGAGTAATTGTCTGGAGTATAATACTTCAGATTATACTTCGGATTATACTTTGATTTATTATTTTAGATTAATACTTTGGAGTAAAACTACAAAGTTTGGTTTGTAGTAGTTTACTTCAAAGTGGTGTGGTTTTAGAAGCTACTCTGGCAGAGTATGCTCCACACCACTCTAGATCACTCTATTAACAGCCCTACCTACAGCTCTAATGAATCTTCTATACAGCTTTTTTTTTATTTCATTAAGATTAGTTTTCGATTTTTAAAAAAGTACTCAAATAATGTAAAAGTAAATTGAATTTATTAGCCAATCAGACGAACTTCTGCCTATGAATTATCATCAGTGTTGGGCTGACCAGACCAGTCTGGTCAAGTATCTTTGACATTGGTCTAGTTATATGAATAAATCGACCAATTTGACTATAATCAAATTTGCTTGAATGGTCTTATTTGTTAATTTGGTTCATATTACTAGACCGTTTGACCAGAAACCTTTTGACCAATGACCAGTAAATTTATAGTTGATGCAGATATCTTTGATATCGATTATTTGTTTAACCAATATCGATGATTATCAATCAAAATTAACCAAATCTATTCGTATTACGTACGTATAATAAGACTTTTTTTCTTCTTACCAAAACAATGTTTACAAAATATCAAAAGATTAACAAAATTAAAATTTAACAAATTGTATAAATATACCCAATCAAATATTTAAGACATTGCCTGTAATGCAAATTTAAACTGATTGAAATTTAGCTTATACTAAAGTAATTTAGGCCGATGATCATCAAAATTATTGATTTTGGCCGGAAAATTAATTTGGTTACAAAACAAGAAATTAGTGTTAGGCTGTTCTACGGTGAAATTGGCTTAACGTTAGTTATAATTTCCACTTAATGAGCAGCTGCAGTTTCATTAAACTTGTTTTGTATATAGTTTCGACCTATTCTTTTCACGCATTTTTGTGAATAAAATTTTTAAAATGGCTAATTAAAATGTCTTGACTATATCGTTTCGTTTTGACGAAATTTGATTGGATGTACTATGTGATTTGCTGTCGCCTCATTTGACCCTCGTGATGATGGCACGTGTGGTGATTGGGTGTATGTTGCACGATACGTAATCAAATTTTGTGAACACGATTTGATTTACTATAGGTGAATTACACGATGAGTTTGGTACGACGACAAAAATAGTTAAGGATCATTCACCGAGATACCGAGATAGCATTTTCTTTAAACAAGATTCTTCAGATATTTCATGAACATCAACATATAATATATATTAAAATACGCATGCATAAACATAAATTGCGCAAACGCACTTTTTGATAATGTAAATTCAGTTGGAGTTTTAAATTGATAATTTATATAAGATCAAGTATAGAATCAAAAATTATACTCTAATTAGTCTCTGGTTCTTTTAAAAGACAATGCCATCGAACCTTTCTACTACTCTATTGGACGATATTGCTCGATTATACATTGATGCTGATGATTATAACGTCATTATCACTGCTGGACAAGGTGATGATGCTAAAGTTTTTAGAGCGCACACTGTGATTTTACGATCGAGATCTTCTTATTTCAGAGTTGCATTATCGTCTAATTGGGCCAAGAAAATACCATCACAGTATAATCACGGATTTCACACTCAATGTGACGCATTATATTTTAATAAACCTAATATTTCACCAAAGGTTTTTGAGATTGTCTTAAAGTATGTTCAGTTTGCAAAAAATATAGAGGCTTTTTGCTTTTTAAGAATAATTATTAACGTTAAACCGTAAATTTATAAGATACATCTACACTGGGACATGTTCCCTCGAAGCAAATGATATTCTTCTTGATATATTAATCGCCTCAGATGAATTTGGACTCTTTGAATTAGTCAATTACGTGCAGGAATATATTATTTCTGACGAAACCGGGTGGTTGCACAAGAATTTTGTCAAAGTCTTTAAAGTTGCATTGAGGCATGATGAATTTCATCTACTTCGAGAGCATTGTGGAGAACTTATCAGTCAACAACCTGAATTACTTTTTAATTCAAGTGATTTTGCTACATTGGAAAAATCTTGCATGATATTTACTTTAAAAAGAGATGACATTGCTATGGATGAAATTGAGATTTGGGATCATATGATTACATGGGGAATTGAGCAGCATCCACAACTTAATCCTGATATTTCAACTTGGACTCGTCAAAATTACGATACGTTACATGCAAGATTAAAGGAGCTTTTACCATTAATTCGATATTTTGACATACCTGAAGATAAATTTTATGATAAAATTTGGCCGTTCAAAAAATTTCTTCCAAGAAATCTCAAACAGTCATTGACAAGATTTTATATCATACCTGGAATTAAGTCACCTTCATGCGCTTTACCACCAAGAATTGCACAGTATTCCCCAAAATCTAAAATAGGATTTAATGGCTTACATGCGGCTCTTGTCTCTAATTGGATTAATCATGAAGATAACGAAATACCAACCACAAGTTCAAATATCCCTTATAAATTTAAACTTTTACTTCGTGGTAGTAGGGACGGTAGGAATGTTGTAACTTTTCATGAGCTTTGCGATTTTAAAGGTGCCACAATAGTTTTGATTAAAGTTATGGAAACGGGTGAACTTATTGGCGGATATAACCCAAATTCTTGGACATCATCAGATAGATATATTCGAACTACTGAAAGTTTCATATTCTCTCTTGGAAATAATATGCAGGATCCAAGCAATTATGTTTTGAGTAGGGTTAGGTTTGCTGAATTTGCAATCAGAGATTCTTCGTCAGTTAACACATCTATCGGATTTGGAAACGACTTTTGGTGGTTCGAAGGAAAATGTATGCATTTTAATTATAACAAAAAAATACTTGATACGCGACAATTTTTTTCTATGGAAGATTATGAGGTATTTCAAGTTGTCAAGAATGAATGATCATAGCAGAAAGATGGTTCTTTTTTTTTTTGTTATCTGGATTAAATGAAATACATTCCTTTAAAATATATTTAATATGTTTAGTATTTTCTTAATTATATGTCTTATTATCATTACTAGATCTTAAATAATATTAATATGTAGTGTTCTGTATGTTTCATGATGCGTCGTAAATTTAATAATAGGTTTAGATCTAACACGTTTTTATTGCTGATTTGTGAGAATCATTTTTTAAAAAATGGTAGTAATAATATTAGACTTCGACAATAATGATGTAATAATACTGCGCCGATATTGTGATTATGTAATTAGACTCCTGAACTTCATTTAAAATAAATAATCTTATATATAATCATGGTTGGATGATATATATATATATAATACACTTGCCAGTTTCCCTTTTTATTTTAAATAATACGATACCACTAAGCAATCTTTTATTGATTTGCTTTATCGTAATTCATGGACTAAAAATGCACTTGGAAAAAAAATTAACAAATTTTTATTAGTCAATTGTCCTTTCTTTGTGATGATAAATACTGTACGATACGTATAAATATTGTTTTATATTATTTAAAATATATATTAATTACTTTTAAAAGATTTTTTTTTTATAAAAATTTTAATGAAAATTAAGTTCAGCCTCATCTTTTTAAAAGTAAAACAAAAAGAACAAACAAAACACTTACCTTTTTGAATTTTAATAATTGTCTCGTATATAATAAATACGGGGCTTATTCTAAATCTTTACGAAAATAACTTGATTGGTCACATGACCATAATGTTATGCAAAGTACTAATGTATGACAAATCTTAATTCTAATATAGTGCACCAATAAAACCTTCATCTTTGCATGTGATACACAATAAAATCGCTTAATAAATGTGGAATAGCCAAATTTGGACAGTATTCAAAATACAATCGCGAGTTATGTTATTTATATTGGTGTACGTAAACATTGGATGTACTATGGCGAACCTATAGCATTAATCCATTCATTTACTTAATATTTCCTTAGCTTTTCAGGAATTGGATTCCATAATCATGGTTTCGTTCCAATAATGTTTCGAAACTCTCCTAAACATTCCTTTAGTTTTTACATTTCCATTACTTCAATAGAAATCATTGATTTTTTTGCGGGCTTCATTCAATCAAAATCATTAGCTTTTGATGTCATCGATTCCTTTAGTTTATTTAACTTGTTAGTATATAAAAAAAAAGTACTTACAAAAAATGGAGACAAATCCAAGAAATAGTAGTAGCTCTTCGTCAGGAGATGATTATAATTCTTTTAATTCAAATCGAACATCATCATCGTCAAAATCATCATTATTTGATGATATAGAAATTAAACAACATATTGATGTTTATGGTACATGCAAAGAATGTCAATCTCCTAAAACTAGCGCCGAATGGTGTAGAAAATGTAATTCAGACCGATTTCGTGAAAGCTTTAATCTTTGGAGCAGTGGAAATAAGGACATTGATAATTTCATTTCGACTGCTCAATTGAACGCGATTGGTTGTTCCCAAGTTTTAGAATGGATCCCTTGGGAAAGATTCTCAAGGATTAAACATGTTGGGTTAGGACGTTTCGGTTCTACCTATTCTGCTTCATGGATAGATGGTTATATTACTCATTGGGATAATAGAAAAGGAATCTGGGGGCGTTGCGATTCTGGAACAAAATTTACTTTAAAAATTATTCAAAATTCTTCAAGTAATATTTCTGATTTTCTTAATGAGGTAATTATATTAATTTGTTGATAGTTCATAATTTTACTATATTCTTACACAAATACAATTATTTCGTTATATTATTTTTAGTTAATATCTCATAAAAATGGCCGAAGTGGTCTAATAAGATGTTATGGAATCACTCAGCATCCTATCACACGAGATTATGCGCTAGTAATTCGTTGTCTAGAAAGTGATTTTAGGAGCCATTTATATAAAAAAGTACCTTTTCCAGAACATGATTGGAAAACGAAATTAGAAATTATTGCCGATATTGCCTTGATTCTCCATCGTATTCATGAATCAGATTCAATTCATAGAAATTTTCATACGGGAAATATATTAAGGCAAATGAATTCGATAATAATTACAGAATTAAATATGCCCAACATGGGTGATGACTCTCCAACAATATCACATGCTAGTGGAGGAATATATGGTGTGCTTCCTTACATCGCACCAGAAGTATTACGCGGTGGACCATTGAATAAAGCTTCTGATATATATAGTTTAGGTATAATTATGTGGGAAGTTGCAACTCAACGACCACCTTTTGATCTTAATGCACATAATAAATTTTTGGCTCAAAGAATTTGTTGTGGGCTTAGACCCCATATTGATCAAAATATGCCAAAATCTTTGGCCAAATTAATTAAAAGGTGTTGGGATGCAAATATAGAAAATCGTCCCGAGGCTGAAGAAGTTTATATTTGGGTGCAATGGTGGTTGGATCTATGTAATGATTCTGCATCAGATATCGCTGCTGAATTTAACATCGCTGACCAAGAAGGAAAATTAAAAGATGGTCTATCATGGATACATCCAGAAACTATTTATACTTCACGATATTTAGAATTTCAAAGTTTACCAGAACCTGAAAATTTTTCTCCCGATACTTACCATCACATGGTTGCTTTCTGTGCAAGAATTCGTATGTCATCATATCATTCTATTTAAATCTAACTTATTGTTACTTCCTACATTTTTGATTGAAATTTATCGTAAAACTTCTTTGCAGACCATTCAGACGATCTTGATTGCCATTTAGATTCTGAAATTACAGACATTTTTGGTTAGTAGTCTTCTCAATAGCCTTTTCATAACAAAACATGAAATTGACATTAATTACTCATGGTCTCTTTAAATAGCCTTTAATTCACAATTTTCTCGTCGGCCGTCAACTTTTCTTGACGGTTCAAGTGCTTCTACTCCAACCAATACTTCAAAAGAATCATTACTATATCGTATGCCTGGCGCTTATATAGGTGCTTAAATTTTATTGGCTTTTTTTTTGTTAACTTTTAATGTAAAAAAATACTGACTTGGTGCCGTTTTACCGTTTTTACTCTTTACATTCTAAATAAACAGGTAGTGTTTCGGACAGTATTGACACTTGGAAAGGTAATTAAGGCTATCATTATCTAGTCTTTTGTTAAATAATTATACAAAAGTTTGACTAATATTATATATGTATCTTTGTTTTTTAAAAAAGTAGATATAGGGAACTATACACATCACTTAGTAATGTATCTTATACCTCATGCACTTTCATTGGTTTTCCCGACACTTCCTTCATTATACAAATCCTTACCACATCATTTTAGAATAAGTTTACTCGCAATTACATTTTATGCTTTATTTTCTTGCATCTTTGCAATTTTCAAATTGGTGCAGGTTTTTTTATTTTTTTACTAAGCTTTTTTTTCTTGTTTCTTTCTGGATGCTTTGATTTAATTGTTGTTGCCTATACGTTTATATATATTGTTGGAGGAATTAGAGTCTTTACAAATTGGATAGAAGTTGCCTTTATGTTTACTGATTACTTTCTAGTACCCCCTGAGAAAGTGGATGTTAAAAATAAAGGTTATAGATGCAAGGGATGTAAATGTTAATAGAAAAAAAAATAGATATAATATCTTTAGGCAAATAATTAAGTGGGAAAAACGATTATTTCAACAGACATCTGTAAGTCAAACAAGTTTTTTTTTGCTAAATAAAACATAAAATGTAATCAGGATTTGTTATTTTTTTTAAAAAAAAACTAAGTTATCGCTTTCAGTGTTTAAATACTACGAACCTATTTAATAGGCGCTTCACTGTTCTTAATATAATTTTATAAAAGAAAAACAATGTTATCATTCAGATTTGTGAAATTCAAAGTTTTTTTTACACAAACGCCAAGTACTTAAATCAATTTTTTTAAATTATCAAAAAATTCATATACTAATAATCTATGAAATAATACTTTATATTTTGCCAAAATTGGTTACCTAAAAATTAATGCTACTATATAGGTTGCTGAATAATATTTTGATTTGTATTAAATCTATCATGATTTGTATAGTGGTTTACCGTCAAAGTTCATGTTCGTACTTGCCGACTATTGCTGTATTGTAAGAAATTGTATAGTGATTTACTGCAATAAATTTGGTTACTGTAGTCATTCACTATAGCGAGATAAATAATTTAGATATATTAGTTTTATATTGTAACATTCGTTTACACTCTACCCTCGTTATAGCGGACCCCGTTAAAACGGATCCCCCATTATAACGAAGTGATTATCTAGAACATTTTAAAACGTTTATTACTATACTATATAATGCTGTAGCGGATATTCATTCTGAGGGACCAACGTGAGTTTTCCCAGCTCGATCATTCCGTTATAACGAGGGTAGAGTGTATTGTATGGGTGCTTTTAGGCCTAATAGCCAATTAAAAGGCAAATAGATCACGTGCCAGAGTTTCACGTAGCACAACGGTTACGCAAAGCACAATTCTCCCGACGTTGCAAACCAACAAAAAAAAAAGAAAAATAATGTGAAAAATACAAAAAACGGCTATCTAAAATAGAGGCCTGCATTGGGTCCCGCAGCCCGGCCCGGCCTCCAAAATAGGCAATTTACAGGCCCCTAATCTAAAATATTAAAAAAATAATTTTACTTATAATATTTACTTTGGCTATAACTTTTATTTAGATTTTAATCCAAATTATAACTTAATTAATATATTATAATATATCGATATGAGTTAATTGCAGATCCGCATGTGATCAATAGAAATTACTATTACTAGGTAAATGCATAGCATTGTATGTCCGGAACAAGTATTAAATTACAGATTATATTACATTTACTATACTATATATATGCGTTACAATTTGATTGGACGTCAGTCACGTGGTGTGGCCGGACAAACAAACCTTGCATATCACCCTTTACAGAATAATATAGTGTCCTTCACTACGCTCCGGACAAATAAACTATAGCGCTATGTTTTATAACAAAAATAATTGTATTATAAATCTTTGCTTCCTCTAAAAATAAAATGTCAAGTACGCATATAACTCTTAGAAAACTAGTTAAAACTGGTTATATTATTCCAGAGTTTTATTATGGTCCATACTTACGAGATGGTAAATCTTTTTAGAAAACAATTATAACAATTAAGTTTATCTTATTTCTATTTACTTAGAACTTGAAATAATAATTCAACTTAATAAAAAACCTTTTATTTATTTATTTTTTTAATGTTAAGGTGAGTACTTGTGATTTAGAATTTTATTAATAGTATGTTTTGGTTAGCAACTGTTGTATAACAATTATATTAGTTATTGTCTAATTTAAATAGTCTGCTCAAAGGTTTTATACTAGTTATCATATCTAAAACCTGTCTGTAGGTCTTCTATTTAAACACTTTAGATTCTGTATTCACTTTATCCTATTAATAATTCTGATAAACTGATAAAAATATGCTATAATTACTAAGTTATATTTAACTTTGTACTAAACTTACTAAAGCCTTTTGTATTTTATATTTGCAGTTGATCTAAAACTGCTTTGATCTAAACTAGCACTTATAATTAGAGTTAACTATTAAATTATTATATTCTTATAAGGTTTATCTAAATCTTGATACTTATTTTTTTGCTATCTTTTTTATTATCTTTTACTAACTGTTATTTAAAATTAATAGAACTCTTTAGATTTTCAATTCAAATAGTCTAATATATTATATTTTAATATTCTTTTTCTTTAGCAATTCTAGTAGCTTGGTTGATTATATACTCTTTTATACATCTTGTTATTTAGTTTATTTATTTGTTTTTTTGAAGATGTTTTATAAACTTTTATAAATCTAATAGCAATATTAAAAATTTACTATTTTTTACTTAAAATTTTTGAATAGACTTTTAATTTCTTAATTTTTTTATTTTTTGTATCTAATAGTTTTATTATAAGTTTGTACTAAAGTTTTATGCAATACTAATTATTAATATTTTTCTATATATATATAATATTATATTTTATATAGATGTTTTAAGTTCTGATTTAAGATAATATAATTAAAGATTATAAATATATCAATCTAACTGATCAATAGAAACAGTTACTGTAATACAAATATAATTATTAAAATTTGTAATTTATGAGATTTGAACTTTAAATTTACTACTTAGAGCTTGACAATTTGTTTACTTTATTAGATCATTATATTCTTTATAAAAAAAACCTTTTATTATTTGTATAGTTTGCAATATATATAATTTACTATAATTAAATTATATTTATAAAATAGTAAATAAAATAGCAGCATAGTTACAAATATTTTTATAATATTAATATCTGTTATCAAATTGTTTTTGAAACCAAAACAAAATTTTTAGGACTTGTATACTTAGATTTAAATTAAATTAAAATTGCAAAAAATTTATTAAAAATATTTTTTATTTCTTTATTATTAAATTAAAAAATAGTTATTTATTTTTTTTTTTTAATATTAAAGTTCCTGCTTTTGGAATCGATTTTTTTATTCAAGTATTTAGACACAGATGTCTCTAAGAGCTTCTATATATAAGAAGTTACAACTAGTCATATATGCACTTTTGGTACCTAATTTAAGTAGTCTATCTATATATTATTATACAGATTATACACTAAGTGCTATACTTGCAATCCAACTATAGGTCTTGCTTATTTAAACTCTCTGCATATGTAATCTGACTTGTGATAATAAGAACATTTTCTGAGCTACATATATCCAAAGTACTTGATGCTTTTGAGACCTTTAGGACTAGTTTATCTTTAATAAAAAACTTACTAGAACCTTCTGTGTTCTACATATAGCAGATCTAGTTTTATGCAATATGCTATAGTTATCTAACATTTGCAGTTATAAGAGTTACCTGTTTAATCATTACATTATACTATTTCTACCTTTGTAAAGTTCACTAAAATCTTAGTACCTATCATCATGATGTCTTCTCCATCATCTCTTACTAACCACTACTTAGAACTAACAGAACTCTTCTAACTTCCAATTCAGATAGCCTGGTATAGTATACTTATGTATTCTTTTCTTCTAGCAATTCCAGCAGCCTGGTTGGTCATATGCTTCTCTACACATCTTGACATCCAGTTTATCTACCTATCTCTTTGGAGATGTTTCATAAGCTTTCATCAATCTAACCATATTGTCAAAAATTTATGTTATCTCTTTACTTGAGAATTTCTAAGTAGGCTTCTGACTCTTCAGTTTTTTAGTTTACTACACCCAGTGATCTTATTGTAAGTTTGCATCAAAGTTTTATACAATACTAGTTATTAACATTTCTTTATATATGTGTAATGTTATACTTGGCAAAATGCCCCAAGCTTCTATTCAAGATGATATAACTTAAGATTACAGATATACAAATTCAACTGATTATCAAAAGACAGTTTGCTGTAAAACAGGTTAATTTTCAAATTTTGGTATAGATAGGATTTAAACCTTAGACCTGCTATTTGAAGAATAACAACCCAACTACTACACTAGGATCACCATTCTTAAAAATAGTTATTTATATAGATTTACTTAGTAAAATTATATATTTAAACTTAAATAAAGTTAGTTATAATTATAAAACAATATTATTTTATAAATTTAAAGCAAACCAATTTTTTATTTTTCTAATATATTAATAATAATAATTTATATTTAATTGATAATCTACCAATAAATAAAAACATGATCTTAGTACTACATCAAAGGATAATTTTTATATACTAGCTCAAATGCTAAAAATTCATTTATAAAAAAAAACTTCTTAGTTACAAAAAATTTATAAACAAATTTTAAAAACAAAACAAAAATATTTACTAGTTTATTTTATAACCTGTTGTTTTTTTATTTAGTTTGGTTTTTTAAACTTTTAAACAATAGGAAGGCTGATTTAAAATATAAATATATATTTATTTTATATAGCTATACTATAATTTTAAAATACAGCTTACCAAATAATGAAGGCAGTTTTTTGACTTAATAGCTTAGCTTTACTAAAAAGTTGACTTAAAAATAACAACAATTATATATACTAAAGTTATGAATAATCATGATAAGTTTATATAGATCTATATCATTTCACCATATTTCATTAACAATAGCTTAATATAGTATAGATACATGTAACACTGGACCATATACCTATATGACTAAGTGTAATAGTAAAATATAAATACATCTCACTTTCCCATAATTATATCATATAAAATAATTTCTATGTGATAAAGTAGAAATAAAAATGATTAAAAATAATTACAAAACTTTATAAAATACAAGAATTTTTAAATTTTATAATTTAAAGAAAAATTTTAGTTAAAAACATATACTTTTAAATAAAAATGAAATTCCAAAGCTTTTATGAATTGAACAAAATTTTGCTTGATGAAAAAAAGTGTGTTGAATTTCTTTTTGAAAAGGAAATTTTGAAGAAACAAAAGAATGTTTACATTGTAGTACAAAATATTATATTTTATTTCAACTCAAAAAATTTTTAGTTGCGCGAATTGTACAAAACAAACAGCTTCAGTATTAAAAAACACTATTTTTTACAAATATAAATTGAAATGTAATAAGATTTTATTAGTTGGATATCTTTGGTTAATCAAAGCAAGATATACAACAATCAAAAAATTTACAGAACATAATTCCTCAACAATAATTAGATTTATTAAACTGTTTAGAAACATAATTACAAAAAGTCTTGTAAAAGAAAATACTAAAATAGGAGAAAAAAAGTTATTGTTGAAATTAATGAATCTAAGTTCAAATCTCATAAAGATTGGTAGATACTTGGATTTGTTAAATGAACAAAACTAAGAAAATGTTTCTTCAAAATGGTAAAAGATCATAATAAAAACACATTACAAAGATTAATTAAAACACATGTAAAACCAAATTCAACTACATCAGCAAAAAATATAAGCGAAATATTGCGAAAGATTTTGCATACCGAAAATCTTTCGAAATAACTGCGATTGACGCGAAATTCTTTCGAAATAAAAAAATTTCGCAATATTGCGAAATAATCGAAAAATTTTCGCAATATTGCGAAATTATTAGCAAATTTTTGCAATAATGCAAAATAATTAGAAAATTTTCACAATAATGCGAAACAATTAGAAAATTTTCGCAATAATGCAAATTACTGTAATTGGAAAATTTTCGCAATAATGCGAA